>JBBPKM010000474.1:0-14408 GCA_038089255.1 Austroboletus rostrupii
CCCATGCTTCCGTTTACAAGTGTATCGTCCATGTTCTTGATAAGCATCACCTGAGCACCAACACGCAGAGTGAGCCGCTTAGGGGCCATGAAATTCGAGAGCATCTTTTCTCGCTGGGCAGCATCATTGATTGTTCCGCCATCGGTGGCAATAAAGTCTTTCTGTTCCGTGTCGAGGACTGACATTCGACCGTGATTTGACCTATCGACGTCCTCTCTGCGCGGAAATCTACAACATGTTAACTGCATGTAATCAAATAGACAAAACAGTACCAACAGCTCTGTTGGTCCAAGGCCATCCCCATATTCGATTTCACGAGATAGCGATTTGAACTTCAAGACGGACCGCTGCGTCAACCTCCCGAACCTCATTTCATTAAGCATATCAATAAATTCTGCACAAGGTGAGAGCGAATAACAAACTATTGATTTTAAGAAACTGACCTTGATCTTTTTGCCGGAAGACCTTTGTGAGATTAAACGTGTATTTGATTGTTCTGTTCCACATCTCCGCCTCGAAGGCGAACTTCACCTGTGACGGCCCTTTATTCACAGGAGGAAGCTGGAAAAAATCTCCAGTGATAACGACCTACACCAGTTGTCTATTGGTGGAGCCAGAAATAAAAGAAAGACGTACTTGGATTCCTCCAAATGGTTCCGGAGATTTTCGGAGAATAACAGCGATTTTCGCCAGCTTGTCGAACAAATCAGCGTCGACCATGGAGACTAGAATGTGTTCAATACTAGGAATGCTTAAACAATGGGCACATCCACCTTCGTCAATAATGAGTACTCTTGTACGAGCCCACCGTGACGCAGCCTTCTTGTTCCTGCGGATCTTGGAAACGAGCTCATCCACAGTGCCCTCTCCTATGCCGATACCTGCAAAGGAGTGAATAGTCACACCTCCAATATTGCACGCGGCTATCCCTGTAATATACCGTTCAGTTTCACGATCAGCTGAATAGAATTATATATCACCTGTCGAAGCGGTGATTGCTACTGAATCTGGAGTTTTCTCATACCGTTTATGAAGGCTGCTGATGATTGCCCGCAATAGAACTGACTTTCCGGTTCCTGTGCAACTGACGATTAATGCGTACGAATGGCTATTAAAAAAAAAGCGCACCAGCGCTCCCCGTGTAAAATAAACTCGTGCTGCAGTTCACAAGCTCAAGAATTTGCTTTTGCTCTTGGCTAAGATTGACGCCTGAAGATTGGGTTGGTGTAGTGGTGGCCTGGAATTCTAGAGCGCTAGCGGTGTTGTTTGTTAAGGAAATGCTAGCGGCTGTCGTGAAGTTGGATGAACTTGTGTATACATCTTTCTCCGGGTTCCTTTTCTCCGAGTTCCAATGGGAGGGTAAGGCCCGCTTCTTTGCAGTGAACTTATCAGCCGATGCTGGAAAAGGTCGCTTGTTGCCGCTGACCACATTCACCGCAGTGGAATTGGCACAGTTAAGGAAAGAAGAAAGAGTAGTTTGCTGTGGTCCACCCAGACCGGCTTGAATGTCTTTAAAACGTTGCGTCCGGCCATCAGAAGACCTTTGGGAAGAGTTTGATTCGGACGTGGAGGACGTGGACCAGTCTCTCTTGACTGTTCGAAGGCCGGAAAGCGCTGCCTTCGACGTAGACATGCCGTTTCAGAGAGCGATCTAGCGATTGCCTGTCGCGCGTTTCTTTGTTAACGCGATCACGTGCGGCCCCCCCTCATGGCAATATAACATTGGCTAACGGGTTTGTGAATGCCCCACGTTTGCCAGTCTAAATTCGGGGTACATATATATTTAGGAGGCACGGGCTCGCGAATTTCTCGCCGCGTGCCTTCGACACTATGCTCGGATCCATTTTCAGCGAGCGTTGTGGACCAGGGTGAGATTGAATGGTGGGAAGTGGAGTCCGTCTCGAACTGGTCTCCAATGGGACCTCACATCGAAATAAACATATACTGCCTCACAAGTTCCGCCTCTCCTACTTTTGCGTGTAAGCTGTACAGGAGAGCTCTGTTTAGTGACCTGTCTTGGAAAAGACATGGAACTCTTGTCAAACTTTTGGAAGAGAGAAAGCTGACTCAACACGTTACGAAGCCGAGGTCGCCATGACTCGTCGACCATCAAGATGATCACTGCCGTACACAGGCCGCCCCCACCCACGGTTTGATCAGATGTGGATCCCTGTTATTACAGGGTGATTATTAAAATGTGCAAAATCGCCCAAGACAGTGACCAAGTCTGGGAAACCCAGAATGAGGCAAGCGAGCTCGATGATGCGGTCCTTGATGTTGTCGCACCTGCGACGCTCGACTCGATGGCATTGTGTCCGTTGTCCAGAATCTGTGTTGAATGTCCATGACTAGGGAAGCTGAAGCTCCGTGACTGGGTGGCATCCAGTTCCCGACAACAGCGAACTTGCACAAGTTATTTTACTACCGGCTTACGTCTACATTTCGACTGTTGCTACACAATCAGGCAATGGCGTAGTCGTCCCACTGCGGTCCACAATCTTCACCTGTGACCTCTCTGATTGATACCATTATTAGGAAATATGACCCAAAGCACTTGTGGGACAGACAATAACCATACAGATCCACCAAATATGAAATCTGCACTTCTCTGCTGCTCCGCTCCCAATGGGAGAACGACGATCGATATTGGCCCTTCACCAGAACCGGTACAGAGTGGAAACAAAACTTTACTGACCGGGCAGAAACAAGCCATAAATGGCATGCCCCGAGAAACGCAGTGGCTTATATACTATACGCGTTCGTCAACAAACATGCACAAACTCGACGCGCCCGATATGATTGTCTTTCGCGTCGACGTCTCCTTCAGCTCAGTTAATGTCCAGCCTTAAGACGGTCATTGACCGTCTGAAAAGCGACAAAGTAAAGGACCGTCAGGAGGGAATCACCTTACTCCGCTCTACCTTCGCCCGTGAGGATGCCTTATACAGCATCGAAGACGCTCGTGGCTGGCTCGTCCTCTACCAGGCGTTGTTCACTATGGTCAAGGTCGAAAAAGCTGATGTCGTCAAGAAAAGCGGAAAGCCTGGAACGGTGGGTGCAGCCGCTCAGCGTAGGCTTTCTGATGCTGTAGCCGCCGTACGCTGGCTGGTCGAGCGGAGTGTTCACCGTCTCAACAAGAAAGCATTGGCTCCACTCCTCGACCACCTTACTCAAATGATCGTCCATCGCGGCCAACTGTTTGCTCCTGTAGCCCTGGATTACATTAAAACGATTAAAATCCTTCTCTCCTTTACTCCACACATGGACCATGTCAATCTGGATGTTTGGCTCAAGCTTGTGGAGATTACTTTCAATATTATCCTAGACGATCCTATCGGAGATGATCTTGTACAAACAAAGGACCAAATGGCAAGTCTTGTCGCGGTCGATGACTCCATGTATCAAAGCGACTCTCCGTCTGAGGATGGCCGACTTCCTGGCACGCGGAAAAGATCACTGACGCAGCATAGTTCCACGCCTACCCCTGGGATGGCTACCGACAGTCGTTCTGATCGCCGTGCGCCTCGTCATCCTGTCTCTCTCGAGCAAATCGAGTGTGCGTCCCTCTTGGCCCTCTTGTTTCGCCATTCTACCGCACCCTTCCTCGCTGAGGTGCAGAAACCTGTTCAAGGCAGTTCTGATAATGGTTTCACGTCGATCCCTATTACTCCATCATTATTCTGGCGCATGAAACGTTTCTTGGAGCGTTATCCCTCAGACACTTCTCTGCACCACGACTATCTTCTTGCACTGCAACCATTCCTCTGCCAGGTAGCTCTGAACTGCAAACAAGAGGTTGATGATTTCGCCTGTTCTACTTGGGATGCACTCGTCGGGTTATGGGGAACCAAGAACAGAAGGATCAAGGAGAGCTTAGTGGGCATCCTCAAAACTCTCTTCCCCTTCCTGACGGCCATTCGTGACGCCCCGAATTATGGCTGGGCAGACAGCGTTCGGAGACTCTGGACTCTTCTCATCGGTGAAGCGGACAGCCGATGGGGTGTTGAAGCTCTTTCGATCGATTCACTTAGGTTGCAAGTATTGGCTGACGAGGCCGATGAACGAGGTATATTTGTCGCCCAGACTTTCCGGGCTGGGTGGAACTTCGACGAAAGCCAAGCGTTGGCATGGGCATTGCTCGAATTGCAGGCAGACTGTGCCTTGAAAGTAATGAGTTTGCTTTCGAATCAAAGAGAAACCTAGCTCACTGTCGTGTTCGCAGTTGTTTGAGCACTCCGAGTCCTTGCATACGGGCTCCCCTGAAGGGAGTTCCTGCAAAGGGAAGCGATCAAAACGGGAAGATCCGATATCGAGCCTTCTGTATTCCTTACGAAGTACGCCCACGATAGGAGTGAAGGTGTATCATCTGCAAATTCTACTTTTTTTCATCGATCGACACTGGTGCCGACTTCACAACTCTCTTCAAAACGATGTGATCACCTCCGTGCTGCAGTTCGTTTCAGTGGATGAGGTGCTCATCCAGTTATGGGCATTTCTTTGTCTGGCCGCCATAGCTTATCGTGATGGAGGGAAACTTCCCTCAGTCTCTTCTTCGGAGAATACGTTTGCAGAAAACTCCCCTCTGCGCGGACCTGCCACTTGGGATTCCATATGGACGCATGCTATGCGTCGCGCAAACGTTCCTGTAGTATGTCGGGCGGCCTGCCACGCTGCCTATACTTTGGTGGTTCATTCGAGACATCTTCTCACGCCTCAGCGTGTTCTTTCGGAAATCGAGGCATTTGCAAAAGACCTAGATCTCCAGGGTCCGAGCTTTCCCTATGATTCTGTTTGTATGTTTCTTGCTCGGTGTTTGAGGGTTGCTAGCCAAGATGTTAGATTGTATCGCATGCAACTAGAGGAGAAGGTACTGAGCTGGCTACTTGACAACTGGCGAATTGGTGCCTCGGCGAAAGATGTTAGCGGGCGGTTCCGCATGCCGCCACACACTATTGGCGACTTTTTGGATCTTTTGGAGAGCGTGTGTGGATGCTCACGACGCAGCATTTCGGTCTGCCGTATGGTACTTCCAGATTGCGACATCGTAAACGTCTTGGAGGAGCATAATCAAACGAACATTATCCGAGACTACATCCTACACTCGAAGCTCGCTATCTTCAGTCGACACGGAAGCCCAGTGGAAGCAAGTGCTACTCAAGAAGCCTTATCACCGACGACCAGCATAGATCAAGAACTCGTTCCTCCAAAAGGTCGTGAGAGGAGGGTTTCAGCATTCTTAATCAAGGCTATGGAATCCCTTACGACTGAGTGGGAAATTGTGAGGGGTGGCAAGTTGCGCCCCACTGCGGAGAAAGTTCGACAGACCCTCGATGCAGCTTTCACCGCTCTTATGTTCGAATCCCTGCTTGTCCTTAATGGAACGCTCAGCAATAGGCGAGTCATCCAATCGGCTGGAAAGGTGGTAGTTCTTCTTGCTCCTTTTATCACGGATGCCAAATGGACACCCGAGGAAAGACTCTTGATTATCAAGGCTCTGGAACCTCTAGTCATTGATGCGGATCAAGATGATACTGGTAATGGATGGGTAGCATTGATCGAACCTGGCTTGGAGTCCGGCATCAAGTCTCACATACTCCATAGCTTACAGACACGTGTTTCGAAGTCTCTTCCTTCTCGTAGCCAACTTAAACTTCTGCAACTCCTTTGGGATAACGCAGACGTACGGTTTATTCCTCCTTTTAGGATCCTCATTTATATTGTTTTCTTCAGGTCCAAAATGCCTTTAGGACGGTCACAAAGAATCTTCGACAGTTGATTAGCATCCTCACCGATCAGTCGGTTGACAGGCGAGATTCTGGAGCAGATGGCTTTGATCCGATCAAAACTACTCAAAACACGCCACAGGAAGAATGGACATCACAGGTGGCTCTTGCGACACGCAGTTTGATGGAAATATGCATCATTTTCCTTGCTTCTGTTCCTATCTTGCAAGGTCCGATGGAACAGATGCCACGCGACAGGGAACTCATCAAATTAGTGGTGGAATGTCCGGAGGAGAAACTCTTGCTACTCGGGCCCCCACTTCTAACTGTCGTGCGCAGGAGGCTCCTCACCCTCAGCCTTGATGTATTGGATAACTTATTGGTCAAATGTGCCGATCTCCTTCGAAGATACTCTCACTCTATCAACGATCAATTCCATCTTCTGGTTGTTGACTTGCTGAAGTCGTCTTTACATATTTGGATAGAGAAAGGGACTGCCGCATCCGCCATTGGTGACCATGTGCAGGATCTTTGCGGGTGGATATCCAGTGTGATGGAGGCGACGGAGGCTAAGAAGAAGCCGACTTTTTGGAAGTTCCGTGATTTGGTTGCTCGTTTTTTGGCAGGATATCTCGCAGAAGATCCGGCGCAGTCATTCTGGCCTGACGACTATAACGACACGGAAATCAAACGCCCTGTGAACACCTTGTTGGCGTTAAATCTTGACGAAGATATTCGCGTTCGTTTCCGTTCTGCAACTCTTAGCGCAAACTTATTCGCCATCGGCCGTGACGAGCTAATCTACGAGTATGAAAACCTTGACAGTTTCTATCAAACAGTTCGCGATTCATTGCCCAGAGATCTTGCACAGTAAGACTTTCTCTGTTTTGCTATCGCTAGTCTGACTAGATCTGTTAGGTACGAGTACATGCTCACAAGGACGCTATGTCTAGGGAACATTATGATTGCCAGCTCATATGTGAGACGGGGTCCTTATTGGCACCTTCTGGAAGCAGCCTTCCATAGCCCGCTATACTCTCGCCATATTCAAGTAGTGTTGCATGGTATTTCTGAGCGCCTTGGGTTATCTAGGCCCAGTGAACTCTTTGAGTCTTACGCTTCCCAAATTGCACTGTCCATTCGACAAAACTCTCTGGATATTCTGCGATTGCCACCCAATCTACTAGGCTATGCGAACAGAAGAGAGTGCGCAGAGGCTGCATTTCGCTTATTTACGCCTGCCAACTTGATGGTGGGAGCAGGGAACGAAGAAGCGGTTGCGCACGGTCAACAGCTGTTTGTCAGCCACTGTTCTGCTATCCAAAAGACCGTTTCAGATGGATATCGAGCTTGCATCGGGGACCTCATCGGGTTGCAGCTCGTTTCACTTGTCGACACAACTCATGTTGATAATTCGGGACTCATGGATCGCCTTGAGGAGCTTCTTCAGTCCAAGGGCATCGACCTTCACCCTCTGGGAGGCTTCAAGCAATGTATACGCAAAAATGCAGCGAGTATCACGGCGTCTGTCATACGCTCCATTGGTGACCAAGACTTCTCAGACAATGGCGTAATTGTCGAGGGCTTGCGTAATTTTGGCTTACATGAAGCTGCTCGAACGTTCATATCTCTGAATCGACACCGCCGCTGGAATGATTTCAATTTCCATCCCCCAAATCTACCCCGATTTGGAATTAACACTATCTTGCGGTCTTTGCAATGGTGTACCTCAGTGGCAGTCACGGAGCACGTCACAGCCATCTCGTACCATGTACTTCATCAGATATTTGCTGAGTTGCACTCCACGCCATTTGTCAACGAACAGCTTCGCTTGCTGAACGGTGTCAGTCTATTGGTCGCCTTTCTGCGGGAAAAATTCAAGGATCCTACCCTACTCCATACCTTCATCCAAAAGTCATCCTCTTTGTTAGCGCAAGGAGACCTCATTCGAGCCGCCCAATCGTACTTGGAGTGGGGTTTTACCGTCTATCGAACTGAAGGCCACCCTGACCAGCGCTTTCCTGACATCTTGATCCGTGTTTGTGCTCTTTTGGACGATGGCAATACCACCTCACATGTTTCTGCCGCACGAAAGCGCGATTGGGAGCTCTCCGGTTGGATCGACCAGCAGGCACTCATTCTATGTGGGAATCCAAGAATTAAAGGACAAGTCTTGAAAGCTCTGCCTGCATGGTCGCACCAGCCGTCGCCAGACCTCTTCTCTGTCGTCGAGAATATTACTGCCGATAGTCTATCTGCTACTCTAAGTGACCCTCGCATAACCTCGAACAAATTCCGGCTTGTGCGAAAATTGCTCGAGTTGGCTGAACAACGTGCATACAAAAAATCGCAATTCGCTATGACAGACTTTTGGCGTCTGAAGGACTACATTCCCCACATGGCCCATCTACAGCGAGATGATATTAATGCGTTCGCTTCCCTACTCGTCGCCAGCACCGGTGCTATTTATGGGTTTGGTGGTGAGAGCCCCCAGACCCAGACCTTGCGCGCCAGACACCAAAAGTGCGGACATCGCCAAGAGAAAATCAAAGATGACCCTTCACCGTACCGAGCTGTCATACAAACGTTACTCGCTATGCTTGACGGAACCGAACCTTCGGAAGTATACCTTGTCTATCTCACTCTCACCTCGCTTATCTCGGCAGCGCCGGAGGAAACTCTGAATTTCTATCACTGGTCCTCAGAACATCAATCTCTACTTGAATTTTTCCAACAGTTTCCGGCTGTGGCGTCCGTCCGTCCTACGTGCAGCATTGCCGAGCTTGACACTATCTTGCACCCTTCCGCCGGCTTTGCGCGATGGATTTGCTCTCTTTCAACGCTTCTGAGTGATATACTGAACATTTCCGACAAATTTTACGTTCAACTCACACCCCTGATCGCGAATAATGTTCAGTTTGCGGAAGAAATATTTCCTATTCTCGTTCACACACTGCTTTCAAAGGAACTTTCGCGAGGCGTATCCTCGGCTGCACTCACCAGGAAGAAGCTTTCAGACTATTTCACTGCTGTACTGACTGCCGAGGACTCTAGTCGGCTCTCTATGCGTGCCATAGTCGACGTCGTTCTTCATCTACGCAACTTCAGCCCTGTTGACTCTAACGATAGGTTGGCGCACGACAAGTGGTTAGATGTCGACTTCCGTCTCTTGGCAAGGAGTGCAGTTGGTTGTGGATCGTACACCACTGCGCTACTGTTTCTAGAACTTGCTGTCGAGTATGGGCAACTCAACAAGGAATCACCCGAGGGTATCGAACACTTGTTGTTCGAGATATATGGGCATATTGATGAGCCTGACGGCTTTTATGGTATCAAGACCACTGATCTCCACCATTTCTTGATTAAACGCTTCCATCACGAACACCAATGGGACAAGGCCTTCCGTTTCCATGGTGCAGCAATCGAGGCTGGGAGTTGCGAGTCGATGGATGCAGATGGTCTCCTCCAATCTTTCCATGCATTTGGTTTCGACAGCCTCGCGATTAGCACTCTTCAAGGTTCGCAGAGACAGGGGTATCAGCCAGACGAGGCCTCATCGACTATGTCTTATCGACTGGGATGGCGCACAGAGACGTGGGATTTGCCAGACAAGGGGGATTTTCGGGACTCCAACATTACTCTTTACCGTGCTCTTCGCACCATTTATCGCGAAAGAGATTCGCACGCGATCGATTCCACTATCCAATCCGCTCTTTATGATGCCATGGAACGCTTACGAACTCTCGGCAACGAAGACGTCACGGAAATTCGAGATATAACACGGAACATCATGTCTCTCAATCAACTCACGCAATGGAGACGCCAGCCCATCCAAGATCTCCTCAGCTCTAGATCACCGGATATTCGATCAGAATCACAGCTTGTTGATATCGATCGTGAATTTGAGTACGTGGTTATTTGCAAGTAGCTGATGACGCATTCATTGTTCAGTCCAGATTTAACAGCCTTGAAAGGATACTAGCGACCAGGATATCCTTGGTCCGTTCTGTCCGGCGGAAAGAAGAACGTGAACGGATTGGTGACATGATCACACCGTTCAACACTAGTCTGCTAGAACTGGAGAAACGCTGTCTTGTCCGTCTTTCTATTGCAGCACGGAAGTCGAATAAACTTCAAGTGGCACTGAACTCTATCGTCAAGGCCCGACGTCTTGAGGGTACATCTACTCATGAGGTGTCTCAGGAGTTTGCGCACGTTCTTTGGCTTCAAAATGAGCAAAAGTTGGCTGTCCAGTTCTTGAAAGATTTACTTTTGCAGAATCAAACAGCTTCAGGTGAGCTGGAACAGAGAATCGAACGAGCACTGTCTATGGCACGTCTGGTAGGTCCAACGTCATGATTACCCTAGCATTCTTTAAAGGCCCTCTCATGCATCAGGGATCGTGGATTTCGGAGGCGTGTTTGGAGAAGCCGATGGACATCAAGCAGAAATACTTTGACGTGGCTACGGCACTTGCCATGGATGTGGAAAAACATGTCATCACCCATGGAAACTCATGTGCCAGCGTCTTTCACAAGTGCGCGCTCTTCGCCGAATATCAGTACTATGCCATCATCAAGTCACCGGACACCGTTCGGTGGAAGACATACGTCGACCGCAAGAGTCAAGAAATCAAGCAGAGAGGGAGCCAGCTCCTTCGAACTCAGCCAGGTACAAACGAGTACAAGCTCCTCTTTGAGGATCAGAAAAAAGCGTATGTTGTCCTAGAGGAGGATAGAGAGGCCCATAGACAACACAGCGGAGCATTGGTCACGTTTCTTGATCTCGCCATCGACATGTATTCGCGTTGCCTCGCTGCCTCTGATACTTTCGACGACGACGTACCTATCCGCTTTTGTTCGCTATGGTTTGCAAACTTTGAGGATCAGAGACTACAAGATACGTTGAAGAAAGCGGTCGCTCGAATACCTTCGAGGAAATTTGTTTTCCTTTCTCATCAACTCTCTGCTCGTATTTCTCGTCCTCCGCAAGGCGAGTTACCAATTAGCCAACAGATACTTCAGGCCATTGTCCTCCGGATGTGTCAAGAACACCCCTTCCACAGCTTGTACCAGGTCTATTGCATACGACCAGAGGGATCCGGGCAGTTGTCGAGCAGAAGATCATCGAGTCGTCATGAGCCAACGTTATTGCAGGCCCAGATCGACCGTTCCAACGCTGCATCCGACATTTTTAATCGACTACTGGGCGATTCACGATATGCCACACTTGTCAAAGCGGTCGAGCACGTATGCGATGCATCTATCGAGTGGGCCAAATACCCCGCCAAAAAAGTCAAGAGTGGCCTGCCTATGCCGGACCTAATGATTCGACGACTTCGCGACATTCGAGTGCCGGTTGTCACATCTCACCCGGCGATCGATATCACGTTAAAGTACGACCGCTGCGTCTGGATCAGCCATTATGAGCCTACTTTTTCGACAGCCGGAGGAGTCAATAATCCCAAAGTCAGCACCTGTTACGGTTCGGATGGAGAAAAATACGTACAGTTGGTGAGCATATCGCAAGAGTTTCATCGCAAGGAAACTGAATTCGTCCTTGTTGCCAAGTTCAAAGGCGGGAACGATGATTTGCGACAAGATGCAGTCATGGAGCAAGTGTTTGATCTGGTGAACGTCGTGCTCGGGTGTGACAGAGAGGCCAAGAAACGCGACCTGAAAGTTCGTGGATATACTGTATTGCCTCTTGCAGCTCAAGTGGGCATTTTGGAGTTTGTCGGCAATACGGATACGCTCCATAAATGGCTTGGGCAGGCTCATCCAAGGCGAGTAAAACTAGCGACAAAGCAGTTCGATTAAGTTGATTATCGCCCCTAGATATCGCCCCAACGACCTCAAGCATAATGACATTCTTGCCAGTCTCAAGCAAACGCGAGAATGTCACCAAGGCAAGGTGGAAGCGATGGTGGCACACTTTAAGGACATTTGTGACAAGACGGCACCTGTCATGAGGCACTATTTCACCGAGAAGCACAAGTCGCCCATCGCTTGGTTTGCGATGCGGCTCAACTATATACGAAGCGTCGCGACGACATCGATCGTCGGTCATGTTTTGGGTCTAGGAGACCGGCACGTGTCCAACATCCTCATAGACAATGGAACGGGCGAAGTCATCCACATTGATCTAGGAATCGCTTTTGACCAGGTAGGAGATGCTTTTCTTTTCTTTTTTTCTTTTTTGGCATGCCAACGAAAACCTGTTTTCACGTGCTACAAGGGAAAGCGATTACGAGTACCCGAACGCGTTCCGTTCCGGATGACGCGTGACATGGTGGACGGCATGGGCTATTCAGGTACTCAGGGCGTGTTCCAGCGCTGTGCCGAAGAAACACTACGCGTTCTCCGCGCGCGTTCGGATGTCATTATGACCGTCCTCGAAGTCTTTAAACACGATCCGCTCCACTCCTGGTACGTGCTCCCTTGTTTTTGCTTTTTAGTTTAGTTTAGTTTTTATTTCGGTTGATGCTTTGTCAATATGCGCAGGACCGCGAGTGAACTCAAGATGAAGAAGATTCAAGATAGCACGAACGATCCTGTATCTGCCGAGGACCAAGCGAGTGCGCCCATCAACGAGGCAGCGGATCGTGCACTCAACTCTGTGGCTCGGAAACTTGACAAGTCACTCAGTGTTGAGTGTACGATCAACGAGCTCATTGCCGAGGCAACGGATATCGTCAACCTGGCGACCATCTATCAAGGTACGGGTCTTGTTTTGATGTGGTTTCATCAGATTGTTCCTGATGAATTGCGCTACTAGGTTGGAGCCCCGATTATTAACGAGTCGGTTTTCGTCGAAAGTCGGATCGTGCTCCATGTATTATACCGCTAATGACAACGTGTTTTTTTTTCGTTGGTCCGAAAGGAAGCGATCACCGTGTGCATTTCGAGACTAATCTATCCAAGTCACATGAAAAATTTTAAGGAAAGGGGGGGGAGCATGGAAAGGTATTACAAAACGGATGGATATCAAAGGATCGAGGTACAGAAGCGCAATTCCAGACACGCTGAGGCATGCTATAACCACGTACGGCATTTTCGAGGTGAGGAATGGAACGGAACGGGATGCAACTTATCAGAGTGTGAGTGTAAAAGACAAGGGAAAGGAAGAAAAGAAAAGAAAAAAAGTTGTGTAGAGGTCGTCCATCCAGAGTCAACACTCGACTACTTGGACTTCGCAATTTCGCGCGCTGCCTTGATCAGTGGCGACAATGTACGAAGAGGCTCACAGAGTTTGAAAAAGGGATGCTGCACCAAGTTGAGCATGGTAGGATATAGTACTAGGAAAACTCACTCCAAGCAACTGAGACGCAGTGGGCCGTTTTTCGGCATCGACCTCGAGCGTCTTTGCCAGATAGTCGCTAAACACGGGCGACAATGCCTCTGGGTGCTGAATGGTAGGCGTGCCGTTGGTCGCGATCAAGTACAACGCTTTCAGCGGGTTTTGGTTCAGGTACGGGGGTTCGCCCTCGATCATTTCTGATACATGGACATGAGGAGGGAGCAAGGCGACCGGCGGACGAGAACTTGCCTATGGCCATGATGCCAAGACTCCATATATCAACTTTTGGACCATACTCCTTGCGGGTGACAACTTCGGGTGCCATCCAGTACGGCGTACCGACCATGGTGGTACGTTTCGAATTGTTGGGATCCGATATTTGAGCACAGAAGCCAAAGTCGGCTGGGCAACATGAGTCGCGACAAAGATACATCCGATGCACATACGCACTTAGTTTGATATCACCATTCAAGCTGAGCAAGACGTTGTCACTCTTGATGTCGCGATGAATGACGCCGTGTCTGTGCAAGTGTTCGAGACCTTGTGCAGTCTCCCTCGACACGGCAGCTATTTGACCTTCGGTCATCAAGTTGGCGGTGACGACGTCGGTAAGCGAGCCGCCCTCCATATACTCCATGACGACCCAAAGGTCGTTCTTGTGAAGAAATGAGTCAATGTAATTGACAATGTTGGGGTGTCTCGAGGCACGCATGACGAGAATTTCATTGATGATCAAATCTTTCTTGGGCTGCTTGTCGAGATCCATTTGCTTAATTGCGACAGACAGGTTCGTTCCGACTTGGTAAGCAGTGTATACGCCGCCGGAAGCGCTGCGATGACATATCATCAACGTTGTTAGGCGAATAAAGAATAAAAGACGCGCACCCCTGGCCAATCTTTACCAAATTTCGGTAAAGTTTTGTCGGGTCGGCGTCAGTACATATTTGTTGCAAGCGCCGAATGATGTCGTCGGAGCTGTCCTTGTCCTTGTCCTTTTTCTCCCTTCGGCGAGGGGTAGCGACGGCAGCAGTCTTGGCCAAGCTGGCGGCCGCGGGACTGGGTTGTTGTGATTGCTGGACTGTTGCTCTTGGATCTTTCTCCCTTGCTTGCGGTGCGCCTTTAAGAGTGATATTAGAAGAGGAAGCGTGCTTAGAATGCGGCTTTGGCGCACCAGCCTGAGGCGTTTGAGTGGAGCCCACGCTAGGGGGACGTCTCGGACGGGACGTGGTATTTGCACGGGCGAGATCCTGGGGCTTGCTGTTTCGGACGGGGGTGCGCTGGGAGGTGGAGCGATCGAGGGACGGCAGGGCGGTCGTGGGCGGGGCGGGTGCGGGGCGGTAAGAGTTGGGAGACGGGGCGGACGGGGTAGACGGAGAGGGTCCGACG
>JBBPKM010000476.1:0-14400 GCA_038089255.1 Austroboletus rostrupii
AGTGGTGGTGGTGGTGGTAGTGGTAGTAGTCGCAAGCACAGACCACATCAGACCTCCTCCTCCATCGGCTGTGGTACATTCCGTCCGACGAGCCAGCCGACCTTTGCAACCCATCCGTCCCTCACCTCCCTCATCACACCCCATCCCTCCGGGCCCCTCGTCTCCGCGAACTCGTCCAACGCCTTCTCCCATCCCCTCACCATCTCACCCCCAAACATACCCCCCTCCCGATTCACAACCTCGTCTACACGTTCCACCCATGCCACCCATTCTTTCGAGAGCCGGGGAAGCAGAAGGGGGCCCAGCGATGCTTGCGTAAGCGCGGGTTGGCTAGTTATGTGCCGCGTCAGCGCAAAGAGAAACGCAAATGTTTCCGACGGATGACATTTGTCTTTATGCTGGGTCTGCACACTAGCCCCATGCCCCCGCGGCCCTGGTCCAAGTAGCGACGTACCCTGCGGGCTAGGCAAGTAAGAAAAATATGGGACATAGGTCATGCATGCAGATACGAATTCGTGAATGTGCGGCCGCAGTCGTGAGAGGATGTATGATTCTCGCATTCCACCCCCGTCATTCGAACCACTGTTCCTTTGGTCATCATCCAAATTTAGCCCGGACCCACCCCGTTGAGAGTTGAATCCGAACCCAAATCCAAGAGAAGTCGTAGCAGAAACAGAGGAAAAAGCGGGCGTATTCGAGTACGGATATGCATCCCGCAGTTTCTTCGCAGATTGCTCCAATGCTTGTATGGCCGTTTCCAGCGTTGGACGGGGTATAAGGGGTAAAATGAGTGATTTAAGCCAGGGTTGGCTATTTATCAAGGAATTCAAAAGAGGCAAAAGAGCCTGCGGCGGAAGACTCGCTATTCAATGGTTGGTCAGCTACCTCTAAGCGTGCAAGACATTCCACACCTAACAAAACACCGACATCGACGTCGCTGTCCGCATCCACATGCTTACTTGCTCTTGAATGTTGTTGATCCTTGGATTCGTCATCCTGTGGGGTCGTCTTTACACGCTTTGGAGCGGCTCTCTTCGGACGTTCTGGAGTGGGGCTACGGTCCATTGTAACATCTCTTCCAACATGACGACTAGATTCGGCATCGTCCTCCGTCTCTAGACGGCGCTTCTGAATGCGATGAGGGGCAGACGGTGGATTTATATGTGGGGTGAGCTGCTGGAAGGCAGATGGTTGTATGTGGCCAGGGGTGTAGACGGACTTGCTCGTCCCTGCGTGTGAGTTTGCAGAAATCCCAAAGCCGAAGCCAAGGCGGGGCGAGGACAGGTGTGTAGATTCGTGAAGAAAATTGAGTGGTGGATGGACAACATTCGTCATGGTGGGTGTGGCAGGGAAGCGTCCGACCGCCAGCGAGCCTCATTGAAGGCGCGCTGAGGAAATGGCCTGCCCTGAGTGCACGTCACGTGCTCGAACGAACCCTGGTCGGCCCCGCTTTCTTTCTTTCCTTGCACTCGTCATCCACAGGTGAGTCTGTCGCCTCCGCATAGTCGCAGTGACGATCACACGTGAATCGCTACTTCGAAGCCCTCTTCGGCTCATGACCGCTTATCATATACCCAAATTTCCGAGCATTTTCTCTGTCCAGTGCTTTACCTTGTGCTGACTCTTTTGCTCGATAGATTTTTTTTTAAAAATCATGTCGTGAGTACCTTTCCCTTTGGCCCCAGATGATGTAACAAATAGAAGTCAAGCCCTGACCTCGTCTCAAGGACGAGCATTGACGAGCATCCATGCTAATACTGATTCTACATGATTGGACTTCACGTGTGCTAACACCTCATCTCAGGTTCATGATGTGGTGCGTGGACGTGAGCGGCGAAGTAGCAGGTTAAGGTTTCGGGAGCAGTATTAGTATTATTAGATGTCTAGAATATGTCCATCAAGAATGTGTCCAAAGCATGTTTGCCAACCACATCAGACTGGCCCAGATCACCATCTTTCCTTTCGCATCCAACCGTGAAACGGATATTCCTGCCCAAGGTCTGTTGAAAATTGCTGACTGTCGGCGACCGGTTCCCTCGGCCAGTCGGTCTACCCATCGTTGCGTATGGCGGCCGGGCGTTTCTGGTTCGGAGCAGGATATGTCTACGCTCTCGCCTAAAGGTACGGTTTCTGAGTGAGAGTTTGCAGAACCCGATACCCCGACGTTTGGGACCTCGCGACAAGTAGGCAGCACCTTCTTTTCTTCACCACAAAACGAACCTGTAATTTCTCCACTAGCCCATGCTACTTGGTGGGATACATAGATGAAGATGGTCGTCGAGAGGACGAAGTTGAGAACGCGCCATTTTTTCCCAGGGATGAGCACAAGAATGCCCTTGGTGTCCGCTGCAAGCCATAGATGATACTGGATGATGAATGTCTCGAGCGAACACCTGCCAATGAACGCGAAAATGCGAGATGAACACGATCGCAAGAGGGGGGTGGCGTTGCGCAGGGTAACGAAAGCTAGAATGGGCAGGAAGGATATGAATGGGTGCCAAGCATTGTACGTAAATTTGCTCTCTTGCCCAAGTTCAAAGTGCATGAACCATGCCAGAACTATTGCAGATATTCCGATGGATGCGCGTAAAACTATAGGCCAGGCGGGGTGCTCGCTGAGATGATTATCGCGGAATTTGATGACAACAAGCGCAGCAAACATGCCGCAGTACACGATATACTGATCGAGAGATACTCGGAAGGACCACTCGCGTGCGGACCAATGGATGAAGAAAACGTGCTCCAGGATTTCAAAGAGCCCTTCAAGAAGCCACGTTTGACTCATAAACGCAGCAAATGTGCCCATCGACAGGATTATCTTGGCAACAAGGAATGGGGTGTTATCGTTGAGTTGCGATCCAATACAGAGTGTCGCATAGATGATGAGAAACCACATGGAGACCAACGGAGCAAAATAATATGAAAGATAGTCCGTGTTCATGGTATAGGCAAGTGTAAGCGTCAGGAGATTCAGTCGAACCATTATCTGAGGATGAAAAATAAGCACAGACTCGTGACGCTTGACACTAGGATCACCTGAATAACACGAAGATAACCAAAGTCAGCCTTCTTCAGATAGAATGTTGTATGACCATAGCCGGTCATGAAAAGATAGGCTGCCACAAGGACTCGGATAGGATTATAGATGCCAGATATCTTGGAAGCACCCAGATAATGATATATAAGGATTACAACTGCGACGATCTGGTCAGGCTCCTGACGGTGAAAAAAAGATAAACCAATGTACTTTGCATCCACCCCTTCCATTCATCCGTCTGATCGCGGTTCAGAAATCCCAGATCTTTATCAGCTCTTTGAACTGTCGCCAAACCGGCTGCAAGCGAAGCTAAACATAGGAAGCCAAACGTCCACGGGTTGAACTGTTTCTGTTCTTTGAGCCAGAATCCAGTTCGATCGGCAAGGTACATCATGGTTACAGAAGCACCGAAGATGACTGTCGGAAGATGCTCTTTACTGACAGCGAAGAATTTGGTATCTATATTGATGTCAGACAGCGCATCGACAAGCTTGACGAACCGACGCTCACGAGAACGACAAAAGAAACTGAAAATATACAACAGCAAGCTGGCGAGCATCATTGATTGCACTAGCCCAGGCCAAGGATATTTTCGGCAGCAGGTTTTATCCATCGGGAATGCCTTGGGTAAATCGTCATTGCATCGGAAATTCAGCAAGACATTTGCTTGAGCCCTGACGATAGCTTCGCTAAAATGAAGGCCGTCCAGCGTCTGCGAGTCATCTAGCATTTTGTTAAATGCCAATGCAAGTGAAATCCGTCCACTGGAAGTAGATCCCAGCAGCTGCGACAAAGAGGCATTAATAGATGGCTTGATGCGGTGGAATAAGTCGGCATTCATTGCATCTATGTCGGGAGAATGCATGGTATTGAACCGTTCGGGCGTTAACTTTGAAGGAACGATTTCCTGAATCGGAAGAAAGACCACTTTATCCGCTGGTTTGTTGAGAGCTCCATTCATTGCTTCGATGTGTGCCTCTACGTTGGCTTCCCATGCCGGGAGTCCACCTGAAGTGTAGGCATACCTGAGATACCAGAGCCCTGAACCAAGGACAAGTAAGGCGGGTTGTTCGACGTTTTCATCGATTGGACTTATCAGTGAAAGGGTAGATGTGGTATTCAGGAATGGATCCCAAACAAAATCCAGTTTCGTCTGAAATCCAGAAACAAAGGAATGGTCAGAATGCTTTGCACCATCACTGGGGAGATCTTTGGGGAGCGCAGCGTCAACAATATGTATGAACTGAAAGAAGAGTGCTCGAGCCACTGAGTCGCCCACAAAGACAACACGACGAGATGCGAGACATCGAGAGGCATCTTTAGGTTGGTATGAATAAAGCATACATCCTGCCATGAAGACTTAGTTTCCTCGAGTCAAGTATTAAAAAATTAGAAAGGGCTAGCCTTCTGGTTGCCAATTGTGGAATGCGTTATCCGACCAGCTTCCCGTCGACAGTAATGCGTTGCAATGTGTCGGATCGTACTGGTCTGGATGGTGTATCTTTGAGCACGAAGAGCAGGGAAGTTCTGCATAACACACCGAGGAAAAGGAATCGCAACAGCCCAGCTATGAGAGCGCAAGCTGCGGCCGACAATGAAAAGTAATGGTACCATGATGGGTCGAGGGAAACTGATTTCTTCGTGGTCATGTGTGGGGCTGTAGTTGTTGCGGAAGCGAAAGGAGCGTTGTTCCAACGTTGAGGCACCAGTTCCCAAATGAGTAAATAAAGATATATAA
Organism: Austroboletus rostrupii; assembly: GCA_038089255.1. NCBI lineage: Eukaryota > Fungi > Basidiomycota > Agaricomycetes > Boletales > Boletaceae > Austroboletus > Austroboletus rostrupii. Next base: position 4,776 of record JBBPKM010000476.1, read on the forward strand.
TGAGCCACGTCTGCGGCGTACCATTGTACTAGACCTATACCACGGCAATGACAATGTCCGATGATTCGCCCACGAACAAGACACAAAAACTATGTACAATTTATTAAGTATGAAACGATCGTGAGCTCATGTAAAACTAAAGACTAGTCCCGCTAGTCGTAGTGGTAAAACCTACTATTACTTTAGCACGGGGATGCAAAGGATGGAACTGGCCCTCACCAGTTCCTTTGCAGTGATTATTCGAAGCAGTGGGTATGCATGACAAGTATCGACAACCGGAACAAGCTATCGAATTTTAGAATCCTTGAACGACTATAATACTCACCCAGGCACTCACCCGCATATGGATCAGAAGTGTAGAAATTTCGAATGAGGACCACAAAAAGCACGACGGCCAATGGAATAGCAGCAAGGCGGAATGCCCACATTATGGCCCTGTGCCGCTTCGAGGGACTAACGACGGGATACAACGCAGTGCCGACGAGGAGACCCATACAGAGCCCTCCGAGATGAGCTTAAGGAAAATTTGATTATGTAAAATGCATTTTTTCAGCAAAGAACACAAACCGAAGTTGTCAACGTCTTGAATTGTCGAAAGATCAACAAAGGTCCGTCAGGCGCAGATATAATTACCTACATGGAACATAACCCAGAGCAACACCAAATATGAGCTCCACAGTCATCCAGGCCAACTACGACCATTTCGTGAAGTTTATGAAAAGTCAATTGCTGATTGACGTACCTTGCGACCAGGACGATAGTGATATTTCCAATGAGCAAACAAGTCAACCCAAGTCACTGCAACTGTGCCAAATATCGCCCCGCTAGCACCAACCGATGGGGCGCCGACAAGAGAAAAATTGCCACCCAAAACATTACTTCGAGATGATCAGCATATTGCGGAATTTATATACCACTACGAACATACCCAAAAATGCCGGCGGCAAAGTATGTAATTATAAATCCTATGGAACCCATCTCTCGCTCAATCTAACAAAAACTTGAGTAAAACCGAATAAGCGCAATTAGGTAATTACCAGTGCAGAAATCGTTAACTGCGCAAGCATATTCAAAAGGATGTGGATTATCCCTGCATGCAAAAATATTGGAGTGATGAACCTGAGATACTTAGTTACTGTCTTCCTCAGTACTAAAGACATTGCGCACCGGAACCATTGATTTGGAACATCACCATGAAATCCTCCGAAACCGCACACTTCTTCGATGGTGCATAGACTATCTGGTGGGTTTGCCGTGTCATTGAGACCTTAAATCGGAAAAAAAATTAGTTTAGATAAAACTGAACTTCATTCATTCGCACACGGCACCAAGATAGACGACGACAGGTTCTGGACGGACTTCATGCACGGAGGAAAGCGGGCACCAAGATTAATTAGGGCGCTCTCGGAAGGTCCTAGCATAGGGTTGACGACAGGCTGGAAAGTATCAGAAGGGCTGGCGGATTGGAATAATCTAACTGACCTTGAAAGATATTGGAGTACCCTGTGCCCGAGTGTTTATTATAAGCTCATAAATAAAAATTCCCGTCATGCCGATAGTGAGCGCATACACTAAAGGCTTTGAGAAGAAGCACATTCCGATAGGAGGCTGGCATACCAACGAAAGGATGTTTTTGTCGACCAATTCCTCTTTTCTTATCCTCGATCCGCTGCTCTGTAGGATACTTTCCAGTATCCATTAAGTTTTTGAGAGGTGATTTCTCTGCTGTGGAGTTTGCGCCGGGTTCCATGCATTCTAAGCAACCTCGAGTCAGCTATATATAACCAAGGTGCTTAATTACATACCCAAGAACTGATAACTCGTTGACCGACCCATATCCGCTGCATTGTGAACCAATGGCACATCAGGTCTCCCGAGGACCGACCGCGAGCGAGATGACGATGAGTCGCCATCACGGTACGCCACGTTCATTTCGGAATTGTTGGCGTCGTGCAGCGAATGCGTGGGAAGACGACCAAAAGGTGATGCATTCTGTTTACGGTACTGAACCGCCACGGATTCAGCCGCCGTTGGGCCTGCCAGAGGCCTGCTTGGATCTCTTGTTACACCAATGCTGGTGGTAATGACGGAAATCTTGGTGCCATCATGGCTGGGGTCGCGCGTGATGTATGGATCGTAATGTGCACCAGAGTCGCCGAATGGATCATAGCTTCTCGTTGGCCTGCTATGATCATGCGGTATTGGATGTGCCATTGAAAGATGGGGGTATCAAAGATAGGTGGACTCAGTCAAGGTGTCAGAATCCACCTGGAGGTTTAAAGCTGAGGGACTGGTTCAGCCATGTGACAACCGTTCGAAACACCACTTTAGGAAATATTGCAAGTATTTTACATGAAGATCATTCATATTCAATCGGAGAAATCACATTTCCGTACAGATGTGGTCTTGACTATTGTCTTGCCGAGAGCTGCCGATCGATAGTTATATTCATTTTACGTCAATTTATTTACTAGGTTTCCAGGGTACGATGCCACTAAGACTAGACGAGAGTTGGCATCATTCAAAGTTGTCAACTTGTTCCCGTCGCGTATTTGTCTACACAGCCCCCACTAGATTGTGCGCATTTCCTGAGGATCTAATAAACAGAATCGGATAGAGCAGTACGGCAAATTTGAGTAGGTATTTACTGCACCAGCCAATCAGCACCCAGAATACGTTGCATTTCACTGGCAGAGTTACTACTGTTTTTAGATTTCTGACACAGAACATGTAAACGTGTTGTCGGTGTGATCAATGTCACAAGCTAGACGAAACTTGTGGATCGAACTGAGATATCTGGCGCAATAGAGTTGTCTTGCTTTGATGGGACGACAGCATTCTTGTAAGAATGGTCCACGCGAGCTATCACAACGTTGCTTGATTATCAATTAGCATTATGGCCGAACGTGAGATGATCGATTCCGGATCAAAACAAAAAGAACCGAGTTTCACATAGGGTATCTAAATGATGCTACCAGCGACAGTCGCACGGCTAACTTATGGCTCTTATCATGCAAGAGTCACATCAGTAATGCTAATAATACCTTCCGTTTGATAGGCTTCCTTGGACAAACGAGATACACTGAGCAACAATCTACCATAGCGGATAACGAGTCTGAGAGTAGGAAAGCAGCATGCCAACGGAGGTCATCTTATCCAAGGATTGGTGCAGCTGAGTATGATATATGGGGGCGAAATAGAAAATATTGAAACCAATACCAAGAGATTACGAAGGCGGCGCGAGTGGTACGAACTGGTCCGCAAGCAGACTTGTGCGATTTTTGCTCCTGGTGGATGGTTTTCGGGTGAGAGGGGTTGCATGCGGAGGGAGCTGGACATTAATTGGTGGATCCTCTGTATCACCGACGGACGAAGGGGGGAGATGATCCCCATCATTCCCTGGAGATGATGGTTCCATGCATATAGACCGTGCCGGCCTAGATGGTTTGAAGCTGTCCAGCCACCGTAAAGTATCGACGCTAACTTCGCGAATCCGTTGACTTCGATGCTTCCACCCCATCGATCCTACCACGCCCGTATGGCTGGAGGCTCGTGGTTCATGTTGATGGTTTGATGAATGTCTCGTAAAGTCTATAACGTGTCGTTTGATAGGAGCGGCCGATAGCATGCGTGGATCAGATGGGAGGAACAAAGGTAGCATATAACGCGAATCTAGAAGTTCTCCAAGCACCTGTGGTGCCTTGGCGGGTTCCCACAATGACTGATCGTACGTTCTATCGAACAAGAGGTCGACATTGTGTTGCATCGTGGAGGTATCCGTAGTAGAGATGCTAGATGGTTTGGTGCTTGCAGATTGGTCAGTCACGGAGTTCTCGTCCATATCTCGTTCTCGTTCTCGCTCCCGTTCGTTAATCTAGCAGAGGACTCAACTGACGGCTGTTAACACAGCTGTTAATCATACCTCTTTTCGCAATGCTTCAACCCCCATTTTGACCCTATGGCGCTCCCAATCTTTCTGCAGTTGTGTCAAGTATTGTATGCATTCCTCGGTCATTCGGCTCTCGTTAACTTCATATTTGTAGTCGCGCACAGCACGTCGCATCTGAGATGTGATCAATATTTTATAAAAATAACTTAATGAAAAAGGGCACCTGTAGTGGGTTAATACCTTTCATGGCCTGAATAGTAGCAACCAAATCGGAGAAGTCGCTGATCGAAGACAAACGCTACGATACAAATAATAAATGATATTAGCACGGTGAAGGTACATAATGCAAGAGCCTACCTGAAGCCATATCAAAAGGTCTTTGACAGGAGAGAAATGCAACACGATTCCATGTGGAAGGCGCATATCGTCTATCCACTCTTCCAATACGGTGAGGTTTAGGCCAACTTGAATTGCTCGGGAGCTGATGCAGTTAAGATTTATCCGCCTATAATCTCAAAACACATACCGACATAGATACTTCTTTCTCGTCAATACACGGTTGAAAAGTTCACCTGTCACGTATGAGACAAAATACAGAGTCACAAACAATCGAACGTACTGCAAGTCCAATACATGACCTGAGACCAAAACTGCGTGATTAATACAGGATTGATATCCGACAATGTCAACAGAGTATGGAGAGCAGTGAGGAAGGATACTAGCTCGCGCAAACCTTTTGACTGGGAGGCGTCAACGAAAATCGTGTTAACAGGCGCTCGAGAACGAGACAACGTTTGTCGTAAAGACGAAAGAGCCTTCGGAGTGTTTGGTGCAGAGGAATTCAGATTAGTCGATGGTGACGGAGGTCGAGACGGTAAGAAAGGGGGTGAAGATGGTGTGCCATTACGCGGGGGAGCATTGGATCCATGAGTAGTACCAGACTTCTTCTTGGTGCTGAATGGCCTCAAGAATGACCACTCAGATTCAAATTGAACATTTTCCAGTTCAGCCGAAAGGGGAGCATACTCTAATAAGGCTGCATCCAGTAACTGATCTATTCTGCGCTCCGCAAAGCGAATGATAAAGACTGAAAAGGCTCAAGCAGCAAAGGTAGTGCATTCGAAGCGATTACTTACCAAAAACAGAGTTAACAACTTGCTCTAGGAGCTCGAATGACCCAAGCATTTCGCAGGCGTCATTGATAGAGTTGTCACATTGCATTAGATGGAGCCAGACAGTCACATTATATAACCAAAAGATTAGACAGGTCACATCTTCCGAACGGCTCTGGATAAATGTCATCCATACGAGTTGTTAAGTCGAGATATCCAACTTACGAAGAATCTCTCTTCGATTACATCTGTCGCACCGAGGATCAAGTCTTCTAACCATGTCGCATCGCAAGTCAAGCATGCAAAGCGTGCCATGAGATAGAGAGCATTGGCAGGTTGCGCATTACAGGCGGACGCATGAGCATTAGTAATGACAACACTGAAAATGTTATCCAGGTCATGGGGAGACCAGGCAAGCATAGACGTGAAATCCAAAGGAGGAGTCTGCGTGTATGCATTAACAAAGCATCTGGGTTGAAGATATTACTTACATAGGAATTTTCGTCGATGTCGTCGTCATCCGAATCAGAGTTCGTTGAAGAGGCATCGATGTCACGCTCTCCCCACCACTGAGCAGGTACGTCCAAGATCTTTGAGACACTGCTATAAATATCCTTTCGACGGTCCCTGCGTTTTAGTTGTTCATCAAGGGCCCTTCGTCTCCGTTCCATCCTCCCCCCAGTCCAACCCTCGCCCCTCATAGATTCCTCGAGTAGCAGAGCAACATCCTCGCGGCCCGGAAGAAGTGTGTGAGCAGTAACAATATCAAGTGGTGTCAGTTGCCTTTTTGTCACAGAGAAGGGTGAGCAACCGTGTGTCATCAAGTACGATATTAGACTTGGAGGTGCTAATATAGCGGCGTGGTGAAGGGGCGACCATCCAGCTGATGACTACATGAGCTGTATTCGTTACCGATAGAAGGTCACTTACCGTTGTCAACACTAGAAACATCAGCACCCTGGGCGATGAGGAGGCGCACACATTCTTCACGTTCGACCTCTCTATCGGATTCTGATCCAAATCCTTGTATAGCTAAGCTGATTAGCCCGAGTCCATCTTCGTCGCGGGTGCTGAGGTTCAAATACGGCTGAACTTGGCGATCGGTAAGGATATATTGCAGGAGGGCGAGGTCGCCGAACAAGCAGGCGCGTGATAGGCCATGGCAGACGAGGATAGCCTTTTGCGAGGGGTTGAGACCAGTGTCTGGGGATAAAAAGTGTGCAATTTGACCCGGACTAGGGTACAGAGGGTGTAGGTCTGGTTCTGGTGTCAGGTCCACAGCACCTAAAGGTATATTGGAAGACTCGGTGTCCATCGCCAGCATCCTTCAATGGGGTAATTGTTTCGAGGAACCACTGGCAGTCAGCTCAGGTCAAAGTGATGATTGACGTTGTTGTATCCGCTATCCCGATATTTCGTTTCAGACGGTCAGAAATAAATGTTTCGCTACGAACCAGCTTATATACGAGCCCAGTGGTTGAGAGATGTTGTAACTGTCCACGATTAAGTCTAGTCAGATTCAAGTTGTTGACCTTGAGGCTTCGTAAATAGTGATATCCGGAATACGGAAGAAGCTTGTCTCAATACTTCGTTCACTGACTGCACATCAACAGCATCACACTTCGCCAACCGCGATCTACTCGACACATTGCTCGTTTCATCTAGGACATCATGTCTGCGAAAAAGCGTATAAGGCTAGCAGAAGATAAAAAAATTGACTCAGTTATTTCAAACGACGAGATTCAGCACTCTGGTTTCTCTGAGGACGAAGATGCTCCGTCGGATCAAAGAGACTCGCAAGACTCTGAATCGGACGACGAGGTTGCTGATGGACAACGACTGAAATCAAGGAAAACTTTGAAGCGCAAGAGGCGAGCCACGGACTCCCTACATTTTGGTGCGACATTGTGCTCCCTCCTCAACACGCATGCACCTTCAGGTCTTCCTTTGTCCCTCAAACCTTCTGTGGCACATCAAAAGAACGATGCCAGACTAGAATTCGAAGCAAAAAAGGTGTTTCGAATGGAACGCAAAGAAAGGGAGGAAAGAGGTAGGGTTAGAGATGTGATTGGAGGTTGGGGTGGTGAAAGTGAGCGATCTTTGAGAAAGGTCGCCCAAAGGGGCGGTATGTTGGATGTTCTTCACACAAAGTACGCTCAAAAATTTCTTTCATACAGTGGTTAAGCTCTTCAACACTATCCAACAGTCACAGCTGGCCGCCACAGTGGCCGAGGAGAAAGCCAAGGCTACCCGTGGCACCGGAAAACCTTCCTTACCTGCACCATCACTCAGCAGAAAAGATAAAGGAAAAAGGAAAACGAACAAAGTCGACAGCCCCAGAGGAGGGAACCAGAGTAAGCATAGATATTTAGCCACTTTCGTCTCTGATGATCGACTTCAACTAGGTGTCGCGGACAAGGAAATATTCTTTGACATGATTCGGTCCGGTGGGATCGTTTCGAAGGTCTAATGTACACGCGTGTACAATCAGCTCTCGTGTCTGATTATTAACCTAACTGCCTCGGAGTTCTTTTCGTGCGATTGCTCTGCTTGCAATTTTGATAACACATATCTACAGGCCTGATGTTATTTTGGAACGAAAAGCGCGGTTGTATTAGTTATAACTCTAATACTCAACAAATGTAATGTTCCAAAACGGGTATTAAATAGCCCTGCCCTAAATACAAGACGGTCTTCAATTCCTCCTCCTCTCACACTATTGGAGTTTCATGGTATTTTCCTCCTTCCGCACGACATTTGGATGTTCATACAGTTTGTCTAGCCTCCGAAGACTTCAATACGAAAGGACGAATGGGAGCGACGTCTTCACGAGGTCCAGATTACAAAGCAGTGAGTATCTCTCCATGTACACTTCGACATGATGAAAAAAGTCATTGGGAATCTCTCTGAATTATGAGATGAGCTCCAAAAAATTGCATGTATTATCTGATTTTCTCCCTCTTTTTATCATATCCTTTTGAGACTGACGTGTTTTTTCGACTTCAGTGACCTGGACCGCCTCATAATGGATTATTTGGTGATCGAGGGATATAAGGGGGCAGCTCAAGAATTCAGTGATGAAGCGGGCATAACTCCACCAGTGGATTTTGAGTCCATTGAGAGCAGGATGGTGATCCGTGAAGCGTTGCAACGTGGTGACGTCGAGGAAGCTATCACTCGCGTGAATGATCTGAACCCTGAGGTGTGTCTCGCGGTCATCATTTGAGTGTATCTGGAATTGGAAAGGATTAAAGCATTTCATGCACCACTCTCAGACTTTTCAAGTCAGTGATGAGACTTGATACATAAAACCTTCAGTCTTCAATATGATCTATTTATTCTGACATGCGTTGATCGACAAGATTTACTGAGATCGGTTGCGTTTCTCTAGATACTGGATACAAACTCCTCGCTGTATTTTCGCCTTCAACAGCAAAAGCTGATTGAGTACATACGACACGGACGCATCGCAGAGGCATTGCAGTTTGCCCAGGCCGAGCTAGCGCCACGAGGAGAGGAGAGCCCAGAGTTTCTCGCCGAACTGGAACGGACAATGGCGCTGTTTGCGTTTGATTCGTCGTCGTCGGCACCATCTGCGATTACGGAGCTGTTGTCTCCCGCACAACGGATGAAGACGGCGGGCGAAGTGAACGCAGCGATTCTAGATAGCTTCAGCCAAGGGAAGGAGGTGAAGCTGGTCCAGCTCGTCAAGACCATGTGCTGGGGGGAGAGTATGCTGAGTGAACGTGCGGAGTTTCCAAAGGTAATGCGGCGCGGGACCCGAGATGCATGAGAACCACGCTGAGATTGCGAACAGGTGGATGTGCACGAGGGGATATCGTCCGGTGAAGGTGGAGTAGAAGCGAGCGGAATGCACGAATAATGGAGAGAAGACGGCATTATTATACTTTGTGTACGGTAATACATGTCGCTTGCCCTAGTCACGTGGGAACATATATTCCATTTTTGGAAGTGACATTGCCATATTGATTATGTCAGCTACGACGTCTGCCGCACCTTCCAACGGGCCCATCACTTGGCCGACTGGTAGCGCATACATCCACCTCCCTTTCGCCAGGTATTTCTTCCTCCCCTCCTCCCCCTTGTTGTCTCTGTATATCTGTCTTCTTCTCCCATCATCCCGTCCTTGCCAGCGGCATTCTCCCGCTGATACCCTCTTGCCCGATCCGACGACGTTGGCAACGCGTGCATGCTGTCTCATACCATGTCTGAGGACACAAAGTCGAGCGCGCACAGAGGTCGTCGAGTCCTTGTCCTTGCCAATCCCGACCCCGGCGACTCCAGCAGTAGCGACGACGATCGCCGCGGGCCAGCCCCCCACCCTCACTCCTCCCACTCGTCCTTGCACCAGCCCTCATCGATGCCTCCGCCGTCTCCAAATCCCCCCTTCGTCAAGCGTGACAACCCCACGCTAACCACCGATCTTCCTCACCACATCACTTCCTCCCATTCAAACCCCACTCTTTCTTCCCCTTCTAGCCAAAGCTCTAACGCCGTGGAGTCCACCCCTCCCCCCAGTACACCCGGCCAGACTGCCCCTCCTGACGTTGCCCCCCCCCCCCTTACCCCCCCCCCCGGCCCCGCCCTAAAACAACCTTCTGAG
>JBBPKM010000477.1:0-14399 GCA_038089255.1 Austroboletus rostrupii
CCGTGTGAATGGCATAAGAGGGGATTCCCCTGGGAATAACCCTGATTAAGTAAGCGATTACATAAGCAAATAGTAAAACGTCTCTAAGTTCGTCAAATGTCTGTGTATAAATTCAGGAAAAATAGTAGAAAATATGGGAAAAATAGGGTCGTAACACACCCCAACTGCAGGCCAGAAGAATCTTCAACTTCCCACCTCCCAATGTCAATGTCGCTACCCAAAATGCCGTACCAGCACCTACTATGTCTACTCAACTAGCTGCTACAAAACCAACTGAATTACGCCTCGGTACTCCTGAGAACTTCGATGGCTCTTATGCTAGGGCTTTGCCTTGGCTGCGGTCAGTTCAAATGTATTTGGTGGTTAACGATAAGCTGTACGAAATGCCGAATAAACAGATTGCCTACGCCCTTTCCTTCATGAAAAAGGGGACCGCCCTCACCTGGGCAGATACGTTTAGAAAAGCCAAACTGACAGGTGGCACCTTCGCTCTAGGAGTGTGGGCCGATTTCAAAACAGAGTTTCGCGCAGCATTTGAAAACGCGGATCTCAAAGGCAACTCACTGGCCTGGCTAGTCCACGAGCGCATTTACAAAAATAGGAATGGCGGATACTTCAAAAGTATATCACAATGTTCCAAAGCAAGGTGGCGCTGATGGGGATCACTGACAATCAAGTCCTCATCAACTACTTCGCCTCGGGAATACCGGTATCCCTCATGAGACGAATTCAAACCATGGAGAAAGTACCAGAAAAAGTGAAAGACTGGTACGCAAAAGCAACACACTTTGCAAGAGTGGAAGAACGAGCCCTTGAAATCGCTCATAAGCGAGGACGAGGACAAACAACATTTACTCCATCTCTCCCCAACTGACAAACTTCTGTTCGCGACCCAAACGCTATGGATGTTGACGCTGTCATGTTCAAAAAGCTCATGCTTGAAGAAGGGGAGAGGTGTAGGAAGGAAGGATTATGTTTCTTATGCCGAAAGAAAGGACACTCAGTATGAACATGTCCCAACTGTTACGATTCCTTCTTATTTGCTTACGAACTTGTCTTTTTCCCTTGCAATGCTCTTAACGGACTACTTTGGCATCGTACCTGCCACCGCAGGTTCCCTTCATCTTGTCATTTGTATTATGACACGACTGCACCTTTACTCATTCAATAGCCCAGTCATCGCTTTTGTTTCCTTTTATCTCTCTGGTCCATGCTCTATGACGACACCTATTTCAGTTGAGCATAGCGCACCTTGTACAGTAGTTTAGTTCTCCTTGGTCAATACCAAGTCTGCTTTGCTCCTCCGCGTTCTCTTCCGCAGAGTATTCGAGAACCGAGTCCTCATCCTACTTTTGAGTGGATGCTCCCTCGTGCTACCCATCGATGCTCCCTCCACAGGGGCTATTTATGTCTTACACTTGGACTTGGTTAATCTGAGGCTACACTTGCGTCCTACCCGGAACAAGTGTAACAAAAGAACTAAACTCTTTCGCCACAACTAGCATTGTCTAGATCACCCACCATATCGTCTTCACGCTTTTCGTGGAGAAATCGGCAGGAATCCCCTGCATCCTCTACTGCCTCCGAATCTTCAGAAGATTTACCAACAGACCCCGACGAACCTATTTTGGCCGAAGCCCCTGAGCTTCAGCAACTTGAATGGCAGCTCTCGAGCTCATTAATGATACCGCATGTACCGACTCCACCAAGTCCTACGCCCCAACCGCAGGCCGGAAGAATCTTCAACTTCCCACCCCCCAACGTCAATGTCGCTACCCAAAACATCATACCAGCACCTACTATGTCGACTCAACCAGCTGCTACGAAACCAACTGAATTATGCCTCGGTACTCCTGAGGACTTTGATGGCTCATATGCTAGGGCTCTGCCTTGGCTGCGGTCAGTTCAAATGTATTTGGCGGTTAACGATAAACTGTATGAAACACTGAATAAACAGATTGCCTACGCCTTCTCTTTCATGAAGAAGGGAACTGCCCTTACCTGGGCAAATACGTTCAAAGAAGCCAAGCTCACTAGCAGCACTTTTGCTCTAGGATCTTGGGCCGATTTCGAGATGGAGTTCCGGGCAGCATTCGAAAACGCAGACCTCAAAGGTGACTCATTGGCCTGGCTGGCCCATGAGCGTATTTACGAAAATAGGAATGGCGGATACAACCCTGCCCTTCAAAAGTATATCGCGATGTTCCAGAGCAAAGTAGCACTCACAGGGATCACAGACAACCAGGTCCTCATCAACTACTTCACTTCGGGAATTCCAGTATCCCTCATGCGTCGCATCCAGACAATGGAGAAAGTACCAGATAAAGTAAAAGACTGGTACACTAAAGCTACACATTTTGCAGGAGTGGAAGAGCAGGCCCTCAAAATTGCTCATAAACGAGGACGAGGGCATACCACATTTACACCAGCATTCCCTACTCGCCAAACTCCTGTGTGCGACCCAAATGCAATGGACATTGACACCGTCACTTTCAAAAGGCTCACGCCAGAAGAAAGAGAAAGATGCCAAAAGGAGGGACTTTGCTTTTTGTGCCAAAAGAAAGGACATTTGGTACGCACTTGTCCCAACAATACACAGCCACAAGGACCACCCCCTCTGTGCACCATACGCAAAGTAGAGGAAGAAACAAAAACCAGCATCACCATGATGCAGGACGACGAAACCATGGGTCAACTAAACCTGGGTTTTTAGAACGGAGAATGCCCACCATGCACATCTCTTCTATAGATGTTTCATGTAATGCTGTACCAGTATCGATGAAGGCAATGAGAATCCCGGTTCAAATAATGATGCCCATCGACATGAATATCAAAGCTGTTGCAACTACCACCTTTGTAGACTCCGGGGCACAAGTCTCATGCATTGACTGGGAGTTTGCTCGCTCCCAGAACCTCCCCCACACACACCTCATGACCCCTGTTACTATCCACAATGTAGACGCATCAACCAACAGCAATGGAACTATCAAGTTCAAAACCACGCTCTTTATTAATGTCAACGGTTTTGTATAGTCTACTGACTTCTATCTCATGAACTGTGGCAAGGAAACAATGATCCTCAGCTTCCCATGGTTAACAGATACCAATACAGAGATAAACTGGAAAAAGAAGACTCTACGAATCCTGAAGGAATCAGACCAAGTGGCGGACCTCATGGCGGCACACGAACAGGAGAAGCAGCACAAAGCAAAACTGTACAACCTCTGATGGCTGCACCCTGTAGCCCGACATGTGGAGGTAGACGCTCTAGTAGACGAACATCTATTTAGCTACCTGGACTGCATCGAGGATGATGTCTGGTGCAGCATGATATGCTTGGCCAGAGATATGGCACACCTTAGACCACTCCGAACCCTGTCCTGAACCGTGTTGGCCAATAAACGCTTTATCCCCAACCCTGCTCTCACTTGCACAGCGCTAATGACCTCTACCGACCTAGCCATACAAGCAAAGAAGGAAGAAGTAACCCTGCCACCTCAATATGCTACTTACGTGGACGTGTTCTTGAATGAGGATACCCCTTTACCGCCTTCACGAAATTGTGACCACGAGATCAATCTCGCCAATACTTTCAAACCAAAGATTGGCAAATTATATCCCTTGACAGCAGAAGAACGAGTAGCACAGGACGCATTCCTGGATGAGAACCTAGCATCAGGAAAAATCAGACCTTCTACATCTCCCTAGGCAGCCCCCTTCTTCTTTGTCAAGAAGAAAGATGGGAAATTACGACCGGTGCAGGACTACTGGTACCTTAATGATCATACAATCCGTGATGCCTACCCCCTCCTCCTCATATCGGACCTTTTGGATAAGTTGAGAGGGGCTAAGATTTTCACCAAGTTCGACATACATTGGGGATACTATAATATCCGCATCAAAGATGGCAACCAATGGAAGGCGGCATTCATCACCCACCGAGGACTCTTTGAACCGGTCGTCATGCCCTTCGGACCCAAGAACACCCCCGCCACATTCCAACGATTTATGAATAACGAATTCCGCGATCTAATCACGGAAGGATGTATCATTATCTATATGGATGATATCGTCATCTTCTTGCCGGACCAGACCACCCATGATGAAACAACATGCTGCGTTCTCCAACGAATGCACGAACTACACCTACGTCTCCGCCTTGCCAAATGCCTCTTTAATTCGGAGTTGGTCAAGTACTTAGGAATGATTGCCAAACCAGGGTCACTTGCCATGGACCCGGTAAAGCTCGAAGGTATTGCATCGTGGCCAATACCTACCAAACCAAAGGAAGTTCGTTCCTTTCTGGGGTTTGCAAATTTTTATTGCCGATTTGTTCCTGGATATTTGGACATCGCACAACCCCTATTGGACCTCACAAAGAAAGATCATGTGTGGTCCTGGACACCTCAATGCGCGGCTGCGTTCCTATGAATGAAAGAAATCTTCACCTTGCAACCAGTCCTCCGCATGCCTGACTCAACCAAGCCCTTCACTATCACTACCGATGCCTCAAAATACGCCATGGGGGGAATCCTCCTCCAACAAAACAAAAATGCGGAATGGCAGCTGTGTTCCTACCTGTTTCAAACCTTTTCTTCCACAGAACGAAATTATGACATATATGACCACGAACTCCTTGCGGTAATTCGCGCCCTGGCCGCATGGCGGCACTATCTCCTCGGTATCCTGACCCCTGTAATCGTGCAAACGGATCATAAAAACTTAACCTACTTCCGCCAACCACAAAAACTTAACAGACAACAAGCCCGTTGGCTCCTTGACATCGCTGACTACGATTTATGCATTCAACACATCCCGGGGTCCCAATTAGCAGGACCCGATGCCCTCTCTTACTGCCCAGATCGATGCCCAGATGACTCCGCTGATAACGCCGATGTTACCCTCCTACCCGCCTCACTCTTTGTTAATCTGATCAACGTCGCTCTTCACAATTGTATTTCCCAGTCGTCATCCGACGACCCGCTCGTCCTCTCCACCCTCCAGTCCATTAATACCGACATTCCCACTGCACTCCGCTCCTGGCTGGCCGATTGGCAGCATAAAGACAGGCTGTTACTTTATCGCAATTGTATCTATGTTCCCTCGGATGTCGCCCTTTGTCATTCTATCCTCCATCGCTATCATGACCACCCCATACCTGGGCACCCAGGGTACCTTAAAACCTGCCAACTCATTTCTGTGGACTTCTGGTGGCCAGGCCTGGCCGCGTTCACTCATTCCTATGTTGTGGGTTGCAGCTCGTGCCAACAAAACAAGGTGAACACACACCCTACAGTCCCCCCTCTCTCCCCTATTTCCTTGTCCTGCACATGTCCTTTTCAATAGCTTTCATGCGACCTCATCACCGGTCTCCCCGTCTCTCATGGTTTTGATGCACTACTGGTCGTGGTCGACCATGGCCTTACAAAGGGGGTAATTCTCTGCCCCACTACGAAAACCGTCTCTGCAGAAGGAATCGCACAATTATTCTTCCACTCCGTGTACAAACGATTCAGTTTGTATGATAAAATTATCTCAGACAGAGGACCACAGTTCGCCTCCACATTTGCAAAAGAGCTTAGACGACTCCTCAACTATCGCCTAGCCTTATCTACTGTGTAGCACCCACAAACGGACGGTGAAATGGAGCAAGTCAATCAGGAAATTGAAACTTATCTATGGATCATTTGTGGAGACCATCCAACGGAATGGTTGGAACACCTGGTGATTGCAGAATTCGTCCACAATCACCGCCCTCATTCCATGACAGGAAAGTCCCTGTTTTATTTTTGCATGGGCTATGAACTGATGGCACTCCCTATGGTTGTGGCACCCACGGATCTCCCGGCAGTGCAACTGTGCATGGAACACCTCATCACAAATAGGAACAAAGTAGTGGCGGCACACGAGTTAGCCTGACAGATAATGATCCAACGAACAAGACAGAAGTTTGTACCATTCAAAGTAGGCAAAAAGGTCTGGCTAGAGGCCTGAAACCTCCATCGTAACATCTTGGACCCGAAGTTCACAGCAAAACGAGAAGGCCCCTTTGAAATTATAAAAGTCCTCTCGCCCATCACCTATCAACTATGCCTTCCCAAAATATGGAAAATCCATGACGTCTTCTACGCGTCGCTCCTATCTAGGTATACGGAGACCGAGACGTATGGGCGAAACTTCCCAGCACCACCACCTGACCATATCGCCAGAGAAGAGGAATACGAAATAGAAAAGATATTGCGCCATTGCAGATGCCCGTCGGCAAGATCATATCTTGTCCAGTGGAAGGGATATCTGCCAGAAGAAGACTCCTGGGTCACGGAAGCAGACCTGGACCATGCACAGACCCTATTAAAAGACTATAAAAGACGACTACAAAGTCGACAGTGAGATAACAATCCCACCATGACCACTACCGCATCCATCATCTCCATATCCTCGCCATCCAGCCTTACTCGATCTACCGCCCCCATGCCGTCCTCCACACGACCCCCCATGCCAATCGTTATGCCAGAAGCCATTGAAACACTGGCTTGAGAATTATCCAATGCATCTCTGTCCCCGAAGCCACGCCTACCCCCTGGAGTATCATGGAGCCCCCATGCCTGGCAATCACATTCACCATCCCTAGTCAGGACCAATCTCGCTCTCCCGTCTATCGAAGTCCCTCCTGCCGCCCTCCAACAACGACTCTGCCTAAGTGGAGTGATATGCTCCATCACCTATAATCAGATTCTCACTGACTCGCAGTTCGCACAAGCCATAGACGCGCATATCGAACCTGGCTCGGCCCTTCAGGCCCTCTACCTTTCCTTCCTCGCAGCTACCTCCATCGCCACTATGGGAAACCAACTTCTTCAGAAGTGGGAGACGCAGACTGACAGGCAGAGGTTGATGCAAATCCACACATCATTAAAAGATAATCTTATCACTGGGATGCACAAATTAGAGCTCACAGATTTCTTCCTTGACATCGACTGGTATAGTCAGGCATTGGCAATCAAGCCTCCTCTAGAAGCATGGCTCTCTAACACACCTCTGCCCAGCACTCCCTCCGCCTCCTCTCATGCACTGGATATGGACAAAGAAATGTATGCCTAACAAGTGGATAGTTGGTGGATGGGGGACGGTGGACAAGAACCTCTCCTGGAAAATCACCCTCAATACAACCAAGCTTGTTACTCATGTCACCGGCTCAACCATGTGCAGGTAGATTGTGAAAGTTACCAGTGCCCTACATGTATCCTCTGGGCCCCTGGTCACCATGCTAACCGCTGCCCTCTACGTTGCCAAACCCCCCCATGCCAACTATCATCATCATCATCGTCCTCGCATAGCTCCCAGCACTCCTTTTGGTCCACTTCCCACCGGGCCACAGTTACCTACGGATTGCCTGTCTCACCCGCTAGGTTTCATACCTCCGCTTCACAGACGCAATGAGGTGGCCATGCATGCCCCTACTCTGCTACCCGCCCTCACCGGATTACTTCTCCGGTTCAGCAACCAGCCCGAAGATCACCTTCCCCCATTGATGACCAGCTCAACGACACAGCATACGCCAATATGATGAGTTCGCCTTGTGGCTCCAACTGCAGATTGGATTAGAAAGTTCGTCGCAGTCGCTCGAACATTAGAACCGGGGGTAGTGTTACAATTCCTTCCTATTTGCTTACGGACTTGTCTTTTTCCCTCGCAATGCTCTTAATGGACTACTTCGGCATCATACCTGCCGCTGCAGGTTCCCTTCATCTTGTCATTTGTATTACGACATGACTGCACCTTTACTTATTCAATAGCTCAGTCATCACTTTTGTTTCCTTTTATCTCTCTGGTCCGTGCTCTACGACGATACCTATTTCGGTTGAGTGTAGTGCACCTTGTACAGTAGTTTAGTTCTCCTTGGTCAATACCAAGTCTGCTTTGCTCCTCCGCGTTCTTTTCTGCAGAGTATTCGAGCACCAAGTCTTTGTCCTACTCTTGAGTGGACACTCCCTCATATTACCCATCGACACTCCCTCCACAGGGGCTATTTACGTCTTACGCTCGGACTTGGTTAATCCGAGGCTACACTTGCGTTCTACCTGGAACAAGTGTAACATTACTACAGCCGAGTTTGTCCACAACCATCGTCCCCACTCTGTCACAGGAAAATTGCCTTTCTACTTAGCAATAGGATATGATCCAATTGCACTTCCCTCAGTCATGCATCCTTCTGAACTCCTGGCTGTGGAAAATTGCTTAAAAACCCTTATTGCTGCATGGGAAGAAGCTTTTGTGGCACATGAGCTAGCCCATCAAACCATGGCCGCACGAACATGATGAGAATTTACACCATTTGTCAAAGGCAATAAAGTTTGGTTAGAAGCCAGGAACCTCAAGTGAGTCATTGCCAACCCAAAGTTTGCTCCAGAACACTAAGGACCCTTTACCATTGTCCAGGTCTTATTATCTATCTCTTATTGCCTTTGACTCCCTGCCACATAGAAGATACACAATGTCTTCCATGCTTCCCTTCTCACAAAATACACTGAGAATGCCATTTATGGCAAGAACTTCCCTGCACCACCTCCAGATCTTATTGTGGGCGAAGAAGAATACAAAATTGAGAAGATTATACAGCATCATGGAGCTCCAAATACCTGCTCCTATCTGATCTGATGGAAAGAATATTCAATCAAAGAAGATTCATGGGTCCCAGAATGGGATCTTAAAAATGCAAAGTTCACTCTTCAAGTGTACAAAAAGCTCCACCCTTCCATCTTCCCCTCTCAATGCACTTGATCTATCACTTGCAACACCCAAACAATGTCTTTGCCTATTGCCAACACTGTCTCCATTTCCTCTGTTTCTTCCCTTTCGACCTCTACTTACCTTCTCCTCTGCCTACTTGTCCCGTCACTCCTCTTGTCACCCTTGAAACCATTGAAGCCACTGCTGCTACTTTGAACCTTCCCACTCCTGTTCTCACTGTCGACACTCCGCGTCTGGCACATTGTTTTAAAGAACAGGTTGTTAATCCTACCTGTTCAGTTGCATATGAGCAAATCCTTACAGATTCTTGTTTCACTACTGCTATCAATGCTCATCTTGATCCCAACTCTGCTGCCCATGCACTTTACTGCTCATACCTCCAATATGGATCTCTGGGAACCATGGGGAACATTCTCTTACAGGATGCCAGGACTGCTCTTTATGGGCAATGTCTTATTCATATCAGGGATAACCTGCAACAAGACCTCATCACTGCCATGCATGAACTAGATATGACTGAATTCCTTCTGGATATAGACCACTATTGCAAAGATTTAGCAACAAAGACACCCTTAGCTGAATGCTTAACTACTCCGTCTCCCTCTACCCCTTCAGCATCATCCTCTGCATTGAACTCTTTAAAAGAATGACTCATTCAGCAAACAGAAGCTTGGTGGTCAGGGAATGATGGATTTAACCCACTCCCTACCAATCACCCTTGTTACCACAAGACTTGTTTCCAGTGCCATCAACTTAACCATGTCCAAGTCAACTGTCATTTCTTTTAGTGTTCTCAGTGCCTTCAGTGGGCATCTGGTTATTACGCCAATTGATGTCTCCTTCAATGACCTACTCCTAAACCCTCTCCTCTGTCATCCTCATCCTTGCCCCACCACTCTTCAGTCTTGTCTTTGTCCCACCGTGCTACAGTCATCTTCAGTCTTTCTGTGTTGCCTACTGGATTTCGTACCAGTACATGGGGTGCTCCTCATGCACACCTCTATCCCGCAAGCCATCCATGGCATCCTCCTCCTCCCCAAGTTCCTTCTCCTGAACCCTTCAACGACAGATTAGATGATGTGGCATATGCTAACATCACAAGTTCCCCTTGCAGTGGATATCTTGATCTGTGATTCTTCACTGCAGTTTTAGATATACTAAGGGGGTAATGTTACAATTCTTCCTTAGTTTCTTTATCTTTTTCCTTTTTACATGTCTATATCTGGACTTATATTTTCTTTCACAATAGTCACTCATATTCTCTTGTGACTATTGTACTGATACTCCAGCTTCTTCACGTTACTCATCACTTTTGACTTATTACTTCCTGCTGACTGATACATCAGTTAGCATTACTCATATATGCTTACTCTTCACTTCCTCTTTTGGACTATACAAGCCTGCCCTTGATTTCTCCTATATATATATAAACCCTTCAATGGATTTCCTGTACTTTAGCTTAGTTCTCCCTTGTATTTTCCTGAATATATCCCCTCTTTGTGCTAGCTTCCAGGTGCTCTCTTTTGTCTGGTCTCCTAGTCAACTAGTCTTTGTCCTACTATTGAGTGGACATTATCTTGAATTATCTTGAACCCTCAACCCTAGGGTTACCCAGTACTTGGTTCTTGCCCCACAAGGGCTACACTCCTACCTACCTGGTCAAAGCGTAATATATGCCACCATGGAAACCACCACCCGGTTGGACCAAGGTTACCAAGAGCAGGTGTGGTATTGGCTGTACCTTGCAACAGCTACACAAAAGTGCCCTCATACTCCCACCTAAGAAGACAGGCAAGATATGTGTAAAACCAAGGAAGACATACTCCCTAGAGGAGTTATCACATTCAAAAGCTCTGTTGAACAGGCATCTATAGATATGAAAGATGTCTACTCCTCAATAGTGGCAATGGCCAACTATTTAATTCAAGTCCAGCCTTTTGAGGCTATTTATTCTGAAGAACTCTCAGTGGTCCCTGATGAAACTGAAGAACCAGAAGATGACTTGCCCTCATTGCAGTCAATTTCCACCAAAGAGGATGAAGAACAGATGGTGCAGGAAGCCATTGCTCGAAGTCTTAGGCAAGCAGACATGTCCCTTGCACTCCATGATGTCATGAAGATCGGACCCTCCAATGTCCAGAAGAAAGAAAAAGTCCCTGTGCATGACCTGATGCAGAAAAAGATGGGATACATGGCACTGAAGATCAAAACTCTTGAAAAGATGGTCTTACAATAGACCTATTTAATTCAAAGACTCATGGCTGACCTTGAAAGGTACCGGCAAATCCCAGACGTCCCAGAGGCAAGAAGATGTGATGCTAAACAGCCTCAGCTTGCAGACTTAGAAGTCAAGGCAGAGTACAAGCAGGAAGAAGTTCCCATGGTCATACACTTAGCTGAGCCGAAGCAGTATTAGAAGACAGCTGAAGCAAAAACTGAAGCCACAAGACTGGCAAGTCTGGAAAGGAAGAGCTTGGGTCCCGGACATAACCTTAAACTGTGCCCACTCCAAGAAGTTTCTTCTTCTGGGTATGAGGTTAAACTGCACCAATCCTCAACCTTGAAGGAAGAGAAGATGGTGCCAAAATCTGAGGTGACTGATCCTAAGGTTAATCTCCCACACAAGATGGAGGGAGGTTTATTTACAAATGTATCTATGGCCAAGGAAGACTTGAGTTCCTCCGGACCATTATTTAAGGAAGTTTCGAAGATGGTGCAAGACCCCATACTTACTCACCCCCTTTTACTCATCACTCCTCGCTGACTGATACTTCAGTCAGCATTACTCATACATGCTTACTCGTTATGTTTCTCCTTTTGTACTCTGCAAGCCTGCCCTCGAGTTCTTCTTCACATATATAAACCCCTCAACGGGTTCCATGTACTTTAGCTTAGTTCTCCCTTGTATTCTCTCGAATACATCTTGTCTCTGTGCTAGCTCCCAGGCGCTCTCTTTCGTCTGGTCTCCTAGTCAACTAGTCCTTGTCCTACTATTGAGTGGACGCTATCTCGAATCATCGTGAACCCTTTACCCTAGGGTTATCAAGTACTTGGTTCTTGTCCTCACAAGGGCTACACTCCTACCTACCCGGTCGAAGTGTAACAAAAGAACTAAGCTCTATCCGACGTGACTAGCATTGCTCTAGATCGCCCACCATTCACCCGAACCGATACTCCGGCTGGCGACATCGCCAAGATTCTCCAGCACCATCTACCACTTCCAACTCTTCGGAAGAAATCCCCACTGATCCTGACGAACCTTTCACTCAGGAAAACCAAGATACCCGCGACTTAACTGCTCAACTCAAATGATCCCTGGTAATCTCTCAGGTCCCTACTCCACCCAGCCCAACCCCGCAACCGCAGACCGGAAGAATCTTTTTTCCTCCACCACCAGCACCACCTGTACCCGCCATGTCGAATACTACCACCACCTCCAAACCAACAGAACTCCGCTTAGGCACCCCTGACGACTTTGATGGATCCTACTCGCATGCTCTCCCTTGGCTTCACTCTGTCCAGCT
This sequence comes from Austroboletus rostrupii, assembly GCA_038089255.1. NCBI lineage: Eukaryota > Fungi > Basidiomycota > Agaricomycetes > Boletales > Boletaceae > Austroboletus > Austroboletus rostrupii. The sequence continues at coordinate 12,276 of JBBPKM010000477.1, forward strand.
CTACCTTGCAGTTAACGACAAACTTTACGACACCCCCAACAAGCAAATCACCTATGCCTTGTCATTTATGAAGAAGGGTACCGCCCTTACTTGGGCAGACACGTTTCGTGAAGCCAAACTAACAAGCGGAACATTTACTCTCAGAGACTGGAAGGACTTTGAAAAGGACTTTAGATCGGCATTCGAAAACGCTGACATCAAAGGCGAGTCTTTAGCCTGGCTTGCCAAAGAATGAATCTATGAAAATCGCACAGGCGGATACAACCCCGCCCTGCAAAAATACATTGCCACCTTCCAAAACAAAGTGGCCATCACCGGGATCAACGACGATCAAGTCCTGATCAATTACTTCGCCTCTGGTATTCCCGTCTCCCTTATGCGTCACATTCACACCATGGAAAAGGTCCCCGAGAAAATTACCGAGTGGTACGCAAAAGCCGCTCACTTTGCCAGTGTAGAAGAACGGGCCATCAAGATTGCCGCTCGCCACAAACGCGGCAACACGACCTATTCCTCTACTTTCATCCCTTGATCCCAACCAACCCGCGATCCCAATGCCATGGATGTGGATGCTATTCGCCTCAAAAAGCTCACCCTGGAGGAAAGAGAATGGTATATCAGAGAAGGACTTTGTTTGGCTTGCCGAAGAAAAGGACATATGGCTCGCCAATGCCCCAACAAATTCAATCGAACCCCGGTACCACCTAAAGACGTCAAAAGGGTGGAGGAGCCCACAACGTCCATCCAAGAACTCCCAGACGATGAAACGGTTGGAAGGATCCACCTGGATTTTTAAACGGAGAAACGCCTGCAATGCACGTTTCTCCTTCTCCTGAACTATCATGTAACTCTGTACCAATAGCCATGAAATCAATGCGCATCCCTGTCCAGCTATTGGTACCCACCGATATGATAAAAGCCGTTGCAACTTCCGCGCTCGTCGATTCGGGAGCGCAAATATCTTGTATCGACTGGGCCTTTGCCAGAAAACACAATCTTCCTCGAACACGACTCCCTCAACCAGTAACCATCAGGAATGTAGACGCTTCCACAAACAAGAATGGGATTATCAAATTCAAGACCACTCTCTTTGTCAACGTCAACAGATATGTACGGAAAGTCGAGTTTTATCTAATGAACTGTGGCAAGGAAACCATCATTCTCGGCTTTCCCTGGCTTACAGCTGTAAACCCCGTTATCGATTGGGGAAAGAAAACCCTGGATATCCCCAAAACTTCAGACCAATCTGCAGAACTAGTCGCTGCCCATGAACAAGAAAAACAGCGACGACTTAAACTTTATAACCTGCGCCGTCCTGACTATGCTACACCCCCACCACGCCATCTCCATGTTGACGCCCTTGTCGATGAACATCTTTTTGGGTTTCTCAATAGAACAGAAGATGACGTCCTTTGTGCCAACATCCCCCTTGCTCGTGATATGGCACATCTTAAACCCCTCTGAACCCTATCGCGAACGATCTTAACCAATGGGCGGTTCATTCCTAACCCTGCCCTAACTTGTGCTGCTCTCACCACCTCTACCAACTTGGCCATTCATGCCAAGAAACAGGACATCTCCTTACCCGAGCAGTATAAGGACTTCGCCGACATTTTCTCTGATGAAGACATGCCACTCCCTCCCCCTCGTGATTGTGATCACGAAATCAATCTCACAGAATCGTTTATACCCAAGATTGGGAAATTGTATCCTCTCACGATCGATGAACGGAAAGCACAAGATGAGTTTCTCGACGAGAACCTCAAAAGTGGGAAGATCCGCCCCTCGACCTCACCTCAAGCCACACCTTTCTTCTTCGTTAAAAAGAAGGATGGAAAACTTCGCCCTGTACAAGACTATTGTTATTTAAACGAACACACTATCCGCGACGCCTATCCACTCCCTCTTATCTCCAATCTCCTTGACAAATTGAAGGATGCCAAAATCTTCACCAAGTTTGACGTTTGGTGGGGATATAACAACATCCGCATCAAGGAAGGACACCAGTGGAAAGCAGCCTTTATTACGCATAGAGGACTCTTTGAACCAGTCGTTATGCCTTTTGGTCCCAAGAATGCCCCTGCTATATTCCAACGTTTTATGAATAAGGAATTCCGTGACCTT
>JBBPKM010000478.1:0-14383 GCA_038089255.1 Austroboletus rostrupii
CAATGAGTTATTGGTTTTGCAAAAAAGCATATTTAGCATTTGCAATATGATGGTAACTGAGAAAACATTGCTATCATGGTTCCTATCTGTGCAAATGGTGAAAAGATCCTGCCAGCTGTTATCTATAAAGGAAAAATGTTTAATATATTGTAGCATCAAGGAAACATACTAAATGCTTTGTAAGTTAATCTATTATAAAAAAATTAATTCATAATTAAAGAAAAGATTACCTATAAATAGCATAGCCTATTCTGATGAAGAATAGACTGATAAAACTATTGGTTGGCTATGGATTGAAGATTTTGAAAAAAAACATATACAAAAACAAATAAACATGCCAGGCTTCTTGTAGATGGCCATAACTTGCACTATACAAAGGAGTTCTTAGATTATGCACAAAAAAACAATATTCACATACTTTGCTATCTAGCTCATGCAATCCACATCTATCAAGGCCTCAACATTGTTATATTTGGGCCTTTCAGACAGTACTGGACCCAAGAACATGATGCATTTGAGATAAAAATAGGGCAAAAAATCAATATCAGCAAGCACTCACTGCCAAAACAATCCAATCAGCATTTTGAGCTATAGATGTATGGCCCTTCAATCAGAATATTGTAACAGAGGACAAAATGGCATCAAGTTTGAAGACATCCTTTGAAAGATGCATGCCACTGCCTCAACCAAGTTCTGTTAATGCAGTCATAATTGCAATTTGTCAATACCAATGAGAGAAAACATTCAAATCATCTATAATGGCTTCTTCTGAGGCAATGAACACACTGCCTACTTTTTTCAATTCCAAAGAATCTAAAACATACAGTCAAATGCAAGCAGCTGCCCAAGTTACATATCAAGCACTGGCATCAATATCTGCTGCATTTTAAATTCAAAATACCCATATTTCTTCTAGCAACACTCTTCCAGAACTTCAACCATCTCCAATAAGCCCCCTATACAAGCAAACACATGAGCTATTAGAAAAAGTAGTGGAAAATGAACTAGAAAAAACTTACCAGGATGCACTTTACCAATCATATGCTTGTGAACATACAATGAAGTCATGCTTGGTTTAAGCATATTTAGCTATGATGCTTCAGTCTATTACACTTTGCCCAGGTAGGGTGGAGTGCAGCCCTTAGGAGATTTGACCTCCAGGGCAAGACAAGTTCAGAAATGACTGGATATCCTATTAGCACACTTGCATGAATAGGATCAGGATGAAAAGAGTGAAGTTCAATGAAGGACTCATCAGGGATGCACGCCATATGGCTATGCCAGGATGCTGGATATAAAAGAGAACATGGTGATGATCTCAAGGAGCTGGAGCAGAGGCTGAAGATCAAGCCTATGATTAAGGGAGACTAAAGCTAGGGTACATGGATGAGGTGCTGGGATTTATATAGTACAGGGAATATCCAAGAAAGAAACTAGAGAGGTGATGTCCATATAAAAAGATGATCAAAGATAAGCAAGAAATAGAACAAGGATGAGTCAGAGATAACAGATAGAAGATCTAGGGTTCAGGAGAATACATGGGTCGAGTCAAGGAAAGCCAAATAAGAAAGGAAACTAGAGGTACAGTCATATGGGCAGATAAGAGGAAAAGACGAAGATCAAGAGAAAGCGTGAGAAAGGGAACTGATATCTTGGCAGAGTACTATGACTGTTAATGCGGCAGCGACAGGAGAGAGTTCAGGAGGTTCGGAGATGTCTTGGGATCAAGCAGGGAGCGCACTGAGAGTGCCAGAGAGAATCCAGGGGACCAGGAGGAGATCTAGGAGGGTAAAGAGATCTGGGTACAGGGGAAGCGGAGACTCATCAGGGATGGTTCTGATGGGTCGGAGTAATGTCTGGGAAGGTTCTGGAGCGGTCTAGATGTGACTGATCAAGAGGGGCACATGGCAGGAAGCCATCAGTGACAGGTACAAGGAGGAGACATATCTGGAAGGTGCCAGATATGGATCAAGGAGCCTTGAGGCGGCAAGGGAGACCAGAGGGGACTGAGGAGCATCCAGGGGAATGCCTGGAGCGATGAAGGACAGTTGGCTTTGAGTCTTTGTTAAAGATCCAAAGGGTTCTGGTTGGGTCCAGGATCAGGAGATGATCTGGAAGTTCTAGGATGATCAGATAAAGCGTGATCTCAATGAAGAGGACGCATCAGGATATGCCCAAGGGCACACAGAGGTGCTAGGGACTTGTCTGGATGCTGGCAGGAGAGCCAGGAGTTCTGGAGAACATCTGATGGAGATCAGATGTGATCTGGATAGCTTTAGCCTTGGTTGAAGGGAAAGCGGTCTGGATGTGGCCAGGTGGCCCAGGTGACTGTGGGTGGACTCAGAGGGAAGCCCAGTAGGAACAGATAAGCAAGGAGGACTCCAGGAGTTGGGCCTAAAGTCAGACAAGGTACTAGGAGGAGATTTTGATCTAATTGTGAGCCAGATCAGGGAGAAGCGGTCATAGATGGTCAGGTGGATGATCCAGGTATGCAGGGGGCTGGGAGAGCATCTGGAGGGTGCCAGATGCGATGCAGGGTAGGTTGATCAGGTTGTGATCCTAATCCAGGGATAGAAGGAGGTTGGAGGCTCACAAGGAGCAACTGATAAGGGACATCTAGGGACAACCTAGGAATGGCTCAGGAGAGCCCAGAAGAGGCCTGGAGGATGCCAGGAGCATACAGGGGTGGAGGGATCTCTTGGTAGAAGCAGTAGGAGTTGGCTGATCTAGGAAAAAGTGTAGTGGGACTACCAAGGTAGGGACAAGTTGTAACACATACACTCACTCCTCAAACCCATAATGCGGCAGCACCTGTTTGAACTCCTCATCAGGGACTACCTTTCCATGCCTACAGGGAAAGGAGGGTTCCAAACTCTCAGGCTATTCCTTGACACATTCTTGCAACATATCCAGGCCATCAAACTCAGGATGGTGGCCACAGCAAAAACAACAATCGATGGACTATAGATCATATTCCACAACTTCACAGCACCTGAAACCTTCATGACTGATGGTGGCAAGCACTTCAACAACAGTGCCGTTAGGAACTTCTGTACCGAATAGCACTGCAAACACATTGTCACAGCAGCATACTCTCCATGGGTCAACAGACTTGTCAAAGGCACCAACAAGTTACTAATACACATCTTACAATTCCTCTGCACACCAGAGCTTGGTGAAAACACCCCCATACCGGTGATGTGGGACAAACTACCGCACACATGGCCTGACCACCTTGACAGTGCAGTCTAGGCCCTAAACAACCAAATATTACCAGCCCTAAAATACATGCCAAAGGAACTACTCCTGGGGATGGTAATAGACACCCAATGTACTAACACATCACACAGTTCTTCCATGTTAATCCAAACAGACATTACAATCCACATGGCCTATGCTGCACAGCAGCACCTCAATGGATATGATGAAGCTGTCAGACATGCAATCAAGCGAAAGGCAGCGTTTGACAAAAGGATCCTGGCAACCAAACCAGGTAAGGTCACCTTCACCAATAGACAACTTATTCAAATCTACCGCAGTGACCTGGATTACATATTCAAAACAGAACAAAAGCTACTCCCCAAATGGTCTGAACCATGCCATATCATTGAGTGAATACGCAATGCATATTGCCTAGCAGATCTTCATGGTGCCCCACTACAAGGAACCTTCAGCATGCAAAGACTGCATCCCTTCCACCCATGACCTGGCACCCAGCTGGCCAAAGACCAAGACAACTTCATTGCAAAACTACACACAACTACCAACGACCAAGCAGAGGAGCCAACACAGGACAAGAAAGATGGCATAAATAGGGGAGATGAAGAGGATGGAGACGAGGGGGAAGGAAGTGAGAATGAAGAAGACAGAGATGATGAAGAAGAACATGGGGGAAGAAAAACCAGGATAATGATGAGAACATTGGCCATTTTTTTAGAGGGGGCACATGGAGTAGGAGGTACCAGGCACCAGGAGCTTAGTCAGGACCAGTTAGAGTAGCGAGGGATGGGCAGCAGTAGCACACAATGATGAACCAAGGGACACAACAGAGGGTCAGCTCACAGACAAGTGTCCTCCCAGTCCAGCAGATAAGGAAGGATGTACATGATGAAGCTTCATTGACCCTCCTTCTATGGGTGTTTCTTCAGGGAGATCAACTCCTAGAAGGTATACATCCTCCATAACTTTATACATAATGGGACTGAATGTCACTTCTTCCATGTGGGAAACTAAAGAGCGTCTTCTTATGCAGTGTGTAGATAGATCTAGGCTGAACCAGATCTTCTTGTGGTAACCTGCCTCAAGTAGGATGGACTTGGCAGGGTGCTGTAGGTCCAGATCTAACAGCTTTTCAGCAATATGCTCCTTAAACTCAATGCTCTTTATTTATACTCTGTTCTCCACTATGTTTCCTATGAGTGCTTTTCCCTAGCAACTTTGAAACACCTGAGTGCCTTCACTACAATGGGTTGTTTCTCCTTTCTTCAGATGAGAAGTTCCAGGTGCAGTTCACCAATAATAACTGATAGGATCCCAGTTACCTTCAATGTAGTGATGTGACAGAAGTTGTCTTCTTTTGTCCAGAGTTGATCCTTTTCCTAAACCAAGATGCCTATATACACCTAGTAGAGCTGCCTCTTCTTCATCTTTAAAGCCCAACCAGTGGGAGAAATAAAATGAATAATATATGTATCTTCACAAGGTTTTTTTTTTCCAAAGCCTTGTATTGTCCTTACCTTTGTACTCTTAATGGCAAAGAGTAGGGAGTCTTGAAGTAATGAAACACCTCAACTTTAAGGGCCAAAGGATGGTCCTATAAGATAAGGATAATAGCTTTGATTCTAATAACTTAGGAATCCTTGGAAAGAGGGGACTTTGCTTAAAGGGAAATCTCCAAGACTTCAAGACTGGGGAGCCAGTCCTGTCACCCTGAGGATTTATATACTATTCTACTATATGTACATGTTTGGTCCATATCTAAGATTGGCCAATGGCATAAATAACTGTCCATGAGTCATAGATGAGAATATGAGGTAAACATGTGATGTGGTTCTATCATATGGAAGAGAAGCATAAGCATAAGGCATTTAAGCATAAAAATGGAAGAGAAGAATGGAAGCATGCCATGAGGTGATCTAACCCCATATAGATATATAAAGGAAGTGTCTGTAAGAAAGATATAAGAGGAAATAACCCAGATTAAGTAAGTGATCAAATAAGCAAATAATGAAACAGTTCCAAGTCTTTCAAATGTCTGTGTAATAAATCAGGAAAAATAGTAGAAAATAGCAGAAAAATAGAGTCATAACAGATACCACCCTAAAGGGAATGGCCAGATGGAGCATGCTAACCAAACTTTGTAACAATATCTCTATGTATACACTAATTATCAGCAGGACAATTGAGCAGAGCTCCTACTGCTCACCAAGTTTGTCTACAACAATGTGCCGAGTGCTACTACAGGTGTTTCACCCTTTTTTGCTGACAAGAGCTATCATTTGAATATTTCTGTTCTTCCTGATTTGCAACTAATGTCTTTTGCTGCAGTGAGCTACATCACAGACTTAGACAAACTTCATGAGTATCTCTGCTTTGAGATGCTTGCTGTGCAAAAGCATTATCAGGGACCAGCAGATGCTAGACGAAGCCCTGCCCCTGACTTCAAAATCAGCAATGAAGTTTATGTCAAAGCAAAGTTCTTATGAATGATGCAACCCTTAAAAAAACTTACTGAAAAGAATCTCAAACCATTTGTGATTATTGCACAACTGGGTCCTCATTCCTTTACTATACATCTCCCTAATTCTCTCTGTTCTGTTCATCCTGTCTTTCACATTTTTCAGTTAGAATCTTCTGTTCTAAATACTATTCTGGACTAAGTTCAGCTGCCTCCTCCTCTGGTTGAGGTTGACAGTGAGCTCAAGTATGAGATTGAAGAGATTCTTAACTCCAAGATCAATCAGAGAAGGCATTACTGCCAACTCCTGCACTTGGTGCGTTGACTTGGTTATGAGGGGACTAATGAGCAACCTCTTGGCTTTTAGCTACGAAGTTAGGAAATGCTTCAGAACTTGTAAGGGACTTCCACCAGAGGTATCTAAGCAAGCCCAGTCCATACCAAGCTTTATAGGTCATCTCCAAAGTCCTGCTCACTTTGTGTTTTGGTTCTCTGACTATGTGTTCTGGGCATTATGTTTCCTCTCTTCTCTCTGATTCTGTTACTCCTGAGTTCTGGGCATTGTGTTTTTGTTAAAGTCCCGAACCTGATCGTGCTTCTCCAGCCAAGTCTGACATAGAGGAAGCAGAATACTAAGAAGGATAAGTAGTAATGGGTATGGAAACCCATGGAGATGGAACAGAGCTATAACATTACACTTGGCCTTGACACAGGACTTATGTGTCATGCCCTTGACCAGACCCAGCCTTGTGGAATGATGGATTGGAGACTAGAGAGAGACAGAGGACAGAGGGAGCGGAGTTGAATGAAGTTGGCAGAGAGTGATGAGGAGAGACTTATGCTGAGTATGGAGGGAATGATAATATTCATACTAAGGGAAAATACAAGCGAGTGACAAGGTTTAAGTATGAAAGTCCATATGAAATACATAAGCATATGAATCAGAGGCATAGTGGATCTGAAGACAAAGTACAAGGACATATATGAAATATAAGCATAGAGATGGAAGTCATAATGAAAATGCATAGACATATATGAAATATACCATAAGAAGAATATCACATGAATATAAATGTTCCGTGATAAAGTTCAAAGTGGTTCTGAGTTGTCATCTGCCAGAGATAAAAGGTCTAAGGTTGCCGTGCATTGGAGATCAGAGAAGTAGCTTGAAGGAGGGCAAATGGGATCGGAGTTATGTATGGGGATATGATAGTTTTCATTCACAAAAAAGATCAGATGAACAAAAAGAAAAGATTACAAAAAGAAAGATTTAAAAAATTCAGGAAAAAAAACAAAAAACAAAAAAATCTATTTACTCTAATGCCTTTTTATCTTCTCCCTTTGACTTTTCTCCCAGCTCTTCTTTTGAAACCTCCATCTGGACCCCAGCATCTGCAACCATGTGGCCTCTGAGATGCCTTGCCACCTCAATCTCCCACACCTCATACTAGGTCTCTCTCCACTCTTGGTGCCTCTCTTGCACTGCCCTCTCTCTCTCCAATGCCAACCTCTCCCTTTTCATTGCTGCTCTTTCCTTTTCCTGCTTGTGGCTCCATTGAGCAAACTTGTCAAGGTGCTTGAGGACCCCAATGACAAGAGCCTTGAATGCCCCTTCAATCATCTTGCTGGTGGTTGCCTCCTTCAGTGGAACCGTGATGTATATCCACATTTTCTTGCAGAGTACATCCCAGTCTGCCAATATGCCCTCCTTATACTGCTGCTTGCAAGTTACATGGGCCGCCATGCACAATGTGCATAATGTCCCCCTGCTCATCATTGCCAGCCAGCACTCCTTGCCACACTGGACACACCACTCACAGGAACTACCCTCCTAGTAGCCCTGTGGCTGGCAGCACACTTCATCCTCCTTATCATCACCCAAATCATTGATGACAACTAGTTCCTATGTATCACATTAGCCACCTCCATACTCATGCCTGCATTACTCACTTGCACCTTGTGCTTCCCCTTACACTTTTCAATGTTCTCTCTTTGCTGATCCTCCTCTGCTGCATACTCCTTCTCTGCATGCTTTGCCTCTGCCTCTTGGCATGCTCACTCCTCTGCCATGCACCATGCTCTCTCCACTGCCTCACACTGCCTCCTCTAGTACTTTTCGCACTCTTTGCATTCCTATCACTTATGCTCCTCATGCTTCACATGTTCTTGCTCCCCAGGAGTGTGCCAATCTTCTCCTGCAGCTTACACTACTTGGCTTTGTATGTGGGGTTGGGTTGTTGGGACATGGTGGTGGTGGTGGTGGTGATGAACGAAGAAGTGGTTGATGAACAAGTCTTGCCACTCAGGTCTGTCTTATACAACCTGCTGTGTCGCATTCAGTCTCTACTTTTGTGGAACTTTTTGCTCACTTACCCACTTTGGCCCCTATTCTTAGGTGTGCCAATCCAATCTCTGCATTGTCTTCTTCACAGTGACTTTTTGGCCTCTTAGTTTAGACTCAGTAGAGTGCTTCACTTGTTCACTACACAGTGGCTCGTTGGTCACTTGGAGTGGACTTGAAAACTTCAAGTCATAGTACTCTTGCCCTTGAGGGCTTGGCCTTAATGGGAGGGCACTGTCATATCCCCATATACAACTCCAGTCTCATTTGCCCTTCTCTGAGCTACTCCTCTGATCTCCAACACATGGCAACCTTAGACCTCTCATCTCCAGCAGGCAACAACCTGGAACCACTTCAGACTTCATCAAGGAGCATTCATATTCATGTGATATTCTTCTTATGATATATTTTGTATATGTCTATGCATTTCATTATAATTTCCATCTCTATGCTTACATTTCATATATGTCCTTGTACTTTGTTGTCAGATCCACTATGCCTCCAATTCACATGCTTATGTAGTTCATATGGACACTTATACTTAAACCTTACTGCTTACTTGTATTTTCCCTTAGCACAAATATCATCATTCTCTCTGCACTCAGCATAAGTCTCTCCTTATCGCTCTCTGCTGACTTTATTTGACTCCACCCCTTCTGTCCTCTGTCTCTCTCGTCTCCATTCTCTAGTCTCTGATCCATCATTCTGCAAGGCCAGGTCTGGTCAAGGGCATGACACATAAGTCCTGCATCAAGGCCAAGTGTAATATTATAGCTCCATTCCATCTTCTTGGATTTCTGTATCTGTTACTACTTATCCTTTGTCTTTTCAATCAGTATTCTGCTTTCTCCATGTTGGACTTGGCCAGAGAAGCACGATCAAGTTTGGGACATTAACAGTGGTAGACCATCCAAAATTCAAACAATCATATGAAAAAAAATGTGGTAAATACAAAAGAACAAATGGGAGGATGATATGTACTTGGCAGAGTAAATTTTAGAAAAGCAGTTTACAATCAGCAAAAGTTAAAAAGATCCTTATAATTACTGCCTTTGTCTCCGGATTCAACATCAACAAGTACCTTCTTCACATACTTCATGGCTTTCTCAAGAATAAGATCAAAATCTTTATAAGATGGTTGCTTAAGGGGCTGCAAATAATGCTGTGTTTGGTCTTTCCAGATGGTCTCATTAAACTTATACTGGGAACCTTTCTTAATGATGGTGCTCCAAACTCTACCAAACTTTGACCAAGTTTCTTTGAAGGTGATATGGTTGTGAGCAACCAGCATGAAGACATGACAAACCTAATCAATGATGAGAAAATGCTGTAATGATGAGTAGAATTAAGACTTACCACTATACCAGCCAAAGCAAGTGCTGTCCAAGGGCCACTAGACTCTTGTTCCAATTCTGGTATTTTTGCCTGACCTTGAATAAAATTAAAGTGATGGGTGTAAGTCTAGAGTATAAGCAGTGACTGCCACATTCCACACCAGTTTTAATAAGTACCACATCAGTAAACTTGAAGCCCCTCTTCCCAGTGGATGGACCAGTACTTACCTTTTGGTTATTACCTTTGTTTTTAGCAAAAAGAAAGCAGCTTTTCTTCACCATCTCTTGTGCAAACTCAACACATTGGTTGATATCCTCAAAATCAGTTGGCAAAGAAAGAGGTGATCATGGCAGTCACAGCTGAAGTAAAACCACTGTGTCAGGTATTGAAATTCTACCATGCCTATTAGAGGCTAAGTGAAACAGAATTTATCATAGTGAGTGAACTGATACACATACTAACTAATGGACAGGCCCTCCAAAGGTAATGGAGTGCTCAATTTGACCACTGTAAACTGTGTTCCAGATCAGTTGTAGGACAGATATAAGCTCATCACTTCCTATGACCCATGAATCCTTGTATGCATCAATAAAATACACAAGAATAGAAATAAAGACATGTCACCAAAGATTGTCAGTTGTGAAGCCAGCAGAAAGGTCACTTTTGATGTATTTTTTGTTGGCTCCACTTCCAAAGTGCTGAGATATGCTGCCTTTCTTGGACCATTTGGAAGGAAAGGCACCTGATTGAGCCTTTATGTCTGCCTGTGATAGTATAATCTGGTGATTGTGAATATAACAGTTATATGAAGGTGATATACTTGACTTTCCAGACCATGTTTCTTAGTGTTGTGAAAGAATGATGCAAGCTTAGCCCTGAACTTAGAGGGCACATTTTGCTCAGTATTGCCTTATTTTTTTGCTTGGATGTTGTGCTCATCAGATTCAGAACTGCTTGCAAATTTGACAATTTTCTAGTACAAGTGTCAACTTGGGAATTGATCCATATGAAAAAACCTGCATCATACCATGACTTTTGTCTGCTGGATTATCAACCTGAAGGAAGGATCTGTTATATTCTGACATTCTATCTCATCATCATCCTTAATATAATCAGCCACCTTGTGGCAAGGTTCAAAGGTAGCAACACTCTCTGCAGGCATGGAAGTCTTAATAGAGAATGCACAAGTAGAGGCTGGAGTTGGGCAAGGAGCCTTGATACAAGTGAAAGTGCCGGTGCTTGAGATGGACCTTGCCTGATGAAAACCAGTGAAGAGCAAGCAGTGAGAAAGTGGGGAGTTAAGCAGCAATTTGGATGATGTAAGCTTGTCTGCCCAATTCTTGATTTCCCTAATGCTGGTCACTTCATTCTTGGCTGCTTGACTGTTTTGACAACAGAGATAGTCAATATAATTCCAATGGAAAAGAATAGTCTCTGTGAGTAAAATCATAGTAAAATAAAAGATAGAAAATGCAATCTACACTGCTAAGCTATTTCCTTTCTTAGGCTGCTCAGTTGTCATGTCATACTGGCTATCACAGCATCATTATCATGATTCAGATCTTCATCATGATGGTGACTGATACTATCTTGTGCCACTTGAACAGCATCTCTCATCTGAGTCTTCTGGGTGCACAGCCTCCTAGTGGTTGTTTGTATGAGTTCATCTTCCTGCAATAACTCCATCATATCAGCTTGTTTTTGCTTGAAGGTATGTTGCTTCTGCCTTCCTTCAATGATGATCTGCCCTAGGTGTTGGTTTGTGTTCTTTGGATGAGTCAACAGGCATTTCATCTGAGTGGAATTGTTAGGGTCTGTCAGCAAAGAAATGGTGCCAATGGAGCCCTTAACTGTGGTATTTTTTGGGGGACATTCCTGGACCTTTTTTAATACAAGCTGAATTATATCTCTGAAAGTTAAGTCCCTGTCAATTCATATGATATCCTAATCTTTCTAGCTCAACCTTGCTGGCTTACCAGTCTGCCATAAGTGTTCCAAGTGAGCATGGAGCAGCATGTGGTAACTTATTTTTTAGCTATTTTTCTCTAAGTCCTATCCTGCATATGCCTATGCTTATTCCTTGCTTACACCAAGCACTGCTTGCTTGACAGATACCATGCACCTATGCAAATTGCCACCACTGGTTCAGATCACTTCCAGGTCTAAAACACCACCAGTTATCCACTCACAGCTTTTCCTTTGGTTTATCAATTTTTGGTGACAATTGCAGCTTTTTACCTTTGACAACAAAGCCAGCACCTGGAATTATCCATAACTATCATGACAAACTTACTGGTGACTTTTCTATTGATTTAATCTGCCCTATGATGTTCTGACACTGATGTTTGATATTTGTAATGCTGATGGTCAATATTTTTATCCCAATGCCCCTCCATCATCCAAAAAGAGTTCTGATGATTGAAGCCCATATAGTACATGTCTTTAATTTTAAACTGCAGAATTTCTCTTTTGGACAACTGAGATATCAGCAGGTGACACTGACATGCTTTATGATTTATAGGTACACTTTCTACAGGAGAGTAATGCCTAACATTCTAGACTGTCCCCATTTATCGACCACAAGGAACTATATGACATGATTGATGCTACACCACTTGGCAATATTTTGTGGCATAGCTTTCAGCTGAAATACAGCAGTGAGCAATCTTCCAGCAATATCTCTCCTTGAATGCATCAGACATATAAGTTCTGGTTCCACCCTACTTACTCTATAGTTGTATATATGCTCTTAAACCCAGGTTTTGATGGGGAAATAGACTATGTCCCCTACTGGGATTTTTCAAAGGTGGACAGCACTTGGTGCTTTCAAAATTTCATGTCATGTGATTGAGCTTGGCTGCAAGCAGTATGTCCTACATTCTTCTGTATATATATATCAATAACAGAAACAATAGGATTAGATAGCTGAAAATGCATTGACACAAGGTGCAACATTTATTCTAATTATTCTTGGTAGTGACAAGACAACCATCACCATTGGAACAGGATCAATGGAGTACTGGCCTGTCTATCTGTCAGTCAAAAATATTCACAATAATATCTGGCATACACATCATTAGGGAGTAGAGCTTCTTGCTTTTCTTGCCATTCCAAAAGGTAAGTCTGCCCATTGTTGCTACTACCATACTGCCCACTTACACAGTGCTAAGTGGCAAAGAAGTACACTAACAATCCAGCATTTCATTAGTTCAAGAAACAATTTTTTCATGCAGCAATGTCAAAAATTCTTTCATTCCTGCTTGGCATGACAGTACCACAGGTGATGAAATGTGCTGACTCTTACTTTTGCCAAATTATTTTTGGTTTGGGGCCTTATATTGCTGATTACTCTAAACAAGTCCTTCTTGCTGGCATTGTTCAAAACTGGTGCAACAGGTGATTTTAACTTTTAGTTCTATTCTTCTTGCCTCACTATTCATATAGATGTATTGCTTTTCCAAGTGATCTTGATGATGATGGTGCACTCCAGACTATTGGTCTCATTCACATGCTAATATAAGAGTTTTCTATTGGTGCCCTATGGAATGAATGGGGAGTTGATGCCAACATCACCATAAGTAATATTGATTTTCAAATACTGTTAAATACTACCAGAGTGTCTCTTTCAGTCATTTAGTAATGATTTTCCCTATGCTGATATCCATCAGCTTCTTGCACCAGATATCCTTCATCAACTAGTGAAAGAATCATTCAAGGATCATTTAGTAGAGTGGGTTGGAAAATACCTCAAGTTTAAGTATGGAGCAGCTGGGGCAAAAGACCAATTAGCAGATATTGATTGCCAGTAAAGTTTAGTTTCAGAAACTTAAGTTTGGCACTCTAATTCTATTTGATTAGGATTGCTGCTGCACCATCATTTTCTGGGCTGAGAAGATTTTCTAATTGTCATGGATTTAACCAATGGACAGGAGATGACTCAAAAGCATTAATGAAGGTGCACATTATCCAGCATATGATTATGCCATCTAATCCCCCACCACTCTCAGGTTTACCTACCAGCAATCAAGGGACATGTTTTAAATAACATTATTCATGCATTTTGTGCATTTTTGGAGTTCTATTATAGTCTGAAGAAATGTCATAACTGACAAGATGCTTATTCAACTCAGGAATTCATTTGATCAGTTTCATTTGTGCCATGAAGTTTTTAAAGATATCCATCCTGATGAATTCTCACTTCCTTGTCAACACTCGCTTACTCACTATAAGAAATTGATTTGACTCTTTGGTGCACCAGATGGCCTATGTTCATCCATCACAGAATCAAGATATATCGCAGCAATCAAGAGGCCATACTGGTGCTGGTTGTCTATGTTGATAATCTCCTTCTAGCCACATCCATGAGGTCATTCATAAACTCCATGAAGGAGACATTGTCCTCAGCTTTCAAAATGTGCAATCTTGAAGAAGCAAAATATCTGCTCAAACTTGAAATTGCATGAAACTGACAATACTGCATGATCTCTATTGCACAGACTTGCTAAGCACAAAGCATTTTGGAGTGCATGAAATGTCCAATGCCTTCCTGATATAAACCCTATTGTCTCTGAACATGCTGCTATCTGCAAATGATCCAGAAAAAAACATTGTTATACAAATAAACACCATGCACTTGGACAAATAATATAAACCAATCAATGTCTCTCCCAGCTTGCTGCTGCCCATGCTGACTTTGAAGCTCATGGCATGCTTCCCCTATCACATCCAACATATATGCAGCCTGCAAATGGTATGCCTACTATTATCCTCTACCATGCCATTTATTATATTTATTGTGCATTCAGTGCAGACTATTTGATCCTATGAGAAAGAGGATGAAGACCCTTGTATTAATGACCAACCTGAACTAGCATATTCAGATGTAAAACTTGCCTGCACACCAGATAAGCTGTATCTTTGAGTTTACTGCCTTTTCAACCTGCTAAAATCTACAAGCTTGCAACCATGCAAAGACCACTCTTGCTCTTGCTGCTGAACTTGGTGTTCCAGCACTTATGATACTCATTGCC
>JBBPKM010000479.1:0-14349 GCA_038089255.1 Austroboletus rostrupii
TAATCAAGGATGTCTTTAGACGCTACCCGGGTAGATACGAAGGCATCATCCCGACGCTTTGTGAAAATTTGGATGCTCTGGAGGAGCCTGAGGCCAAAGCGTCCATGGTTTGGATACTGGGCCAGTTTTCAGACAGGATCGATAACGCTGATGAACTTCTGGATGATTTGGTGTACAAATTCCTAGACGAGACTGTTGAGGTGCGCAGACCACGTCAGGAGTGCCGTACTTGAATTGAATGGATTTAGGTCCAACTAGCGCTTCTTACTGCCGTGGTCAAGCTCTTTGTCTACAAGTCATCTTCAGAAACCGCAAAGACACTGGTTCATAAGGTATTGAAATGGGCGACTGAAGATATAGACAATCCTGACCTGCGGGATCGGGGGTACATGTACTGGAGGATGCTTGCAATGAGCCCGATGGTGGCTAGTAAAATCGTCCTTGCAGAGAAGCCTCCTATCACCACGGATTCAGACCGAATGGATCGTGGTGCGCTTGATCAGTTGCTACTACACACAGGGACACTTGGTAGCATTTATCATAAAAATCCAGAGGTTGGTACAAGCAGACATGTCTCTACTGGTGTCTGATGCGCCGCGCAGACTTTTATTCGCAACGCAACTGGAAGAGCATTGGTGGACAGCCCTGCACTTAATGCGAACTCGAGGGCGGTTTTAGTCCCCCTTGCGCGGCCTCAACTTCCAACCCCTGTCGTAGTCGCTGGTCCAGGCCCTATTGAACCCCATTCTCATAGTCAAACTGTTCATGCCCCTACCGACATACCAAAATCACATCCCGAGGCGCAAGGAGCGGACTCGCTTGGGACTGATGACTCACCGGGCGCAGGGGGCCGCAACTATGTTGTTGGGGGTGAAGATGCGGAAGCTGCTCCTGGAGATGGAGATGATGACAATGATGATATCGACGGTAATGCAGTGGTGGATCCGTATGCAAATCTGGATGGTGCATTCGGAGGTTATCTGGCAGATCAACCTAGGCCCATGGGACACCAAGGGGGTAACGACTTGGATGACCTATTATTTTAGTCTTAGCAAAAGGTACTAGTAATCCCTCCAGTTGCAGTATTCCCGCTACGTAAGTAGTGGTTTTTTTTTGGCGGGTGATTGCAGGCTTTGCTCGATCCCCGGGTGAAGCTCTGAAGGCCCACCCCTGTGCAAAACGGCTACGATGACTTAATTCACACAAAACGTCACAGGCGCGACAATATTAAGGAGCGCATCAAAGAACTCGCTGGCCTCATCCCTGGTTTGCCCTGGATAAGGCGAGCCGGGGGCGAGTTCGTCGCGTGCGTATTTTACTGATCACGTTGTATTTAACATCTTGTCGATAGATAATCTATTCGATGTGCAGTTTACGGCGATTACGCCTGCGTACGGCGGCTCGGATCGTCTTGATGGCCGAGGATTCATTCCTCGACTTCGTAACAGCTTGAGCCTTCCCTTTCAAAGGTCTGACAAGAATTCCATGTCGTGAGCTCTTGGTATAGCAATAGATCATCTTCAGCCGTGTCTGCCAGTCGCACACCGATCGCATTGTGTCTCAGGAAACGTAGCTCCAGTAAAGCCGGGCTACTCTTGCTGTGTATTTCTAAACGTACATCGTATAGGTACTGTCGAGTCCGCGCAGGGACATGGATCTTACACAAATTCCTCTCTGAATACAGCCTTTGTGTGACGACTAGACCGCCGCGCTTAGCCGCACAGCCAAAAGGCGGAAATACTAAATGAACATCATTCAGTATCACGGACGGTATATGTACTAGTTATGGGACCAAGGTAAGCGGGAGTGCTTACACTTTGCAATTGAAGTGAAGACTCGTACTCTTGCGATTCTGGTGTTCGACAGCGAGCACGGACTCTGCGACGGGCCACATATCAATTATATATACAGCAGGGAATCTTATGCTGATAGGGCTCAGCACACAAACTGACAACCCTCCGTAGGAACATTATTGAAATTGTCCAATAAGATGACGAGCTGGATCCTAGTGCAGCCAAGGTTTGCTCGATATGCTCGATATTTTCTTGGGGAAGATTACAGCACAGCAAAGGGTATATGTAATGGCGACATACACGAGAAAGTAAACAACACCCTGCTTTATGAGTATGTCCATGTACTGATTGAGTTCCTATTTCATTGAGTATCTCTGGAGCAAGCATCGTGTGCATTTGACTGTTGCAAGGATACACATTGCTGCATTGTTCGTAAGTTGGACAATGATACCTAGCATTTTCGTTCAGGGGTAGGAAGTCAATAGTGTCCCTCCTCCGCAATATGAATGGCTCAATATTTGATTGGTGAATACTGTGATGAAATGCGAACAGGGCGAGTATCTGATTCAGCGCAACATTGCTTGTTTGGAGACCCGCGCACATTTGCCGTGGGGTTTGTGACGACGGAGACGATCTAACAACACCAGAAAAATCACAAATACCAGCTTTGGTTCATACACGAAGGAGTAACGTCACTACTGTTATACATTTAGAGGTTCCATTGGCAAAAGATGTGAAATCCGATGATTTCGACCACTTCATCGTAAAAGTAAGTATAGTAAATGACTTAACCCAAGAGGAAATGTTCTCATAACTGTGTGGTGGGTGGCGTAGTAGTAGTTCTTGATAAAGAAGAATGTCCAACATCTACTTCTATGGAAACCAGCTAAATTCAGGATTCAAACTGTCCATGGTTTACTGATAGTAAAGGATGCATATTTCTTTAGTGCTATGACCATCTTTGGCCCCGTTTTGATGAGCTTCATCATGGTTCCGCCGAGCGCGAAACACTGCAGACTCGAAACATACTTACAAAGCAAAGCTCTTCAGGCAGCTTGTTTTTCAGACTCATTGAATGTTCAAACGTGCCGAAGTCTTGCCTGATGATCGCCTCACTATTCTCATACCTTTCTCCTTCTCGTCGTGGCCGTTCCCTTAGGCCGATGTTAGACGCGTTAATTTTATTTCCTCTCACCCGAGAGTTGCATGGGTTCCCTAGCTCGGGGTTCGACAACTTCCTAATGATGTATATTTTAACTATACTTACAACGTAAAGAAGTGTAGTATGTACCAATATACATAGCATGATCACCTGATTCACATCTGATTATGCTACTCCTGACAGAACTTCGTTTGCGTAGTTAATGACCTTCGAGTCTTGTTCGTATGGTATGAGATAAGTAAAGTATGCGAGGCTGACAATTCCAAAGCATGATACAACACATCGAGTGAGGATGGATTATTGTTGACGAACACCAATGCTAGATGACTCTATTGACCGAACGAGAACTTCAGCTAAGCATTAAATGAATTTTGTCCGCAACAGCTGCAAGGACGTTTTTGGGCCGCAAAGAATTATAGTGCTAATATAGCTGATGGGAACTGAGAACACATGTGCTTTCAGAACCACTCACCTCTCCCAAACCATACATACGACGATGAAAGCTGATGCGGACAATCTTTGCATGCCGCATGTCGGGCAACTTGCCGTCTGGAGTATGAGTCACGACGGAGGGTGAACCTGCTTGTATGACTTGAATTGGCACGTTATACGCCCGACTAAGGGCCAAAATCTCTGGTTCTCCGCCCCATGCAGCAGAGTCTTTAATTGCAGCACAGTATTGTTCAAACTCCCGTGAATTCATGAGTCCAGTGCTGTCGGTTGCGCCGACACCGTCTTCTCCAGAAGTAGATGGTAGGAAAGGAAGAAAGTCGTCGGGATGCTCAGAGAGAAAAGCGGAGGCCGCAGCACGGACTGCTGTATAATTTGCTTCGTTTGGTTGCAGGATATTAAGGAGAGCGAGCTGGTCAGCAATGGCAGAAAAGAGACAATGGCCATCTGGGTTAATCTGTTGCATGTCTTGCTTCTTATCTGAGAAAACTAGCGCAAGGTACTAACCTCGTGAATCTGAACGGCGAGCTCATCGCACGTCCGCTTTATCGAAGCTGCCTCTTGCTTTATCTCGCGATCAACTTGTGCCTCCATCTCGGGATTCGAAAGGGTGAAACTCTGAGCCAACGTAGCAGCCCTCCGTGCCTGGCCGGTCTCAAGATAAACCCAGTCCTGAGACACAATCAGCGTCGCACTCACCTGCCTGGCAATATGTCGCATCTTGGAGGTCTGCTTCTTCAGAGCAGATTCGATCGTTTCATCTACCTTGTCCGCGAGATGGGTCGGTGGTTCCGCAACGGTCGACGACTGCTCGTCCCTCGAGTTGAGTTCTGCGAACAGATCATCGACAAGCTCTTCATCTGCCACGGGTGGTTGCTGAGGAGGCGTGTCGACTGGGATGGATTTCCTCGGCTTGTTTCGCTTTGGCATTGGGAGGAGTCTGTCTGGTGGCTGTGCACTGGTGATCCGCGTAAGTGTTTGCTGCACTGAGTACAAGCAGCCGTTCACCCCTTTAGACCTCGACCGCATCATTGTCCTCAATACATGGAATCCGCTCCAGTGAACCTGACCTGCGCTGAATGTGCTTCTCAATTGGCCTCATTCTGTATCCAACTCTCAACCAACACTAGCGAGCAATCGTGGCTCAACGTCGAGCTTGTGTCCAGACATCTCGCCAACTTGTTGCGTATTAGAAACGGCACAGGTTGGAAAAATATCTAGTCATGTTCAAATACTGTTATCGATGCCATCCCAACAGAGGATAATCAGACTGCCCTAGGAGCAAGTTCCCTGCCACAAGATCTCACCTCTCTTCTGTCCAGAGCACTCGATGGATCATCTGCTCCAAGTGACGCCCGTTCCCCCACTGTACTCGAAATCCTCCGTGTCAGTGCCAATCTCTGTGTGGAACATGGTGAGCGCTGTCAATTCTTCCTGTGCATCTGTATCATTCCAGCTTATTCTTCCAGACCAAAATAGAGGCCAGCTGTTAGAAGCTGGTTTCCCCCAATCAGTCGTATCACTACTTGAGGGCTACGCAGACCATCTGCCACCTCAGCCACAAGTCAACCCTTTGCCTTTATCTGTCTCCCATTTGCAGGTCATCAAAACTGCCATAGGGTTTTTACTCAATTCATCTCTCGGTTATGGTATGTCAGCATGTTTCGTGGATGCGATGTCCACGATAGCTCACATACACAGAACCAGTCAAGTGTCGACTTACATCCCTTGAGGTCGCCAGGACACTTGTTCGGTTATCGTCTGCGATATACCCAGCCGGGGCTTGGATGAGAGGTCCAACGAATTTATTTCCGCCACATTCATCTGAACTCGGTGGCGTTCCAGAGCATGTGACGGAGTCATGGACTCTTCGCATACAACTATCCAATTGGGCTTGGAGGCTTATTACGGAGTTGAGAGACGATGGTTTGTTTATTCAGTGACCCTTCAGACCCTTTCTCTGATGTCTTTGCAGCACATCCACTCTTTGACACTGATGTTCTCCCCTTCCTCGTCCAGCCTTTGATTGCTTTCACACCGCCTTTGCTAACTGCCCCACCTCCTCCGGAATTTGCGCAGCCCTCGCATCTTCGGACGTCTCTGTTACATGCTGATTTTGACCTGCTCTCAGAAGCATGTTCAAACCTCGAGTCTCTGGCGCTAGATGTCGAAGACATCCGATTGTCTCTAGCTCGCGGATTTGTATTCCCTGCAGAACATCAAGACATTCCATGCCTATCTAAGATGCTAGATTTCATTGAACAGGGAAGTTATGCCCCACTGTGGTATGTACAACATGAGACCAGTTTCGATGACGCCGAGGTTCGGAGCCAAGAAAAGGCTTTCGATGATTGTAAGGGGGCTGTGATCAAAGCAGTCGTCGAAGTGTCTGGAGAAGAAAAAAATACAGATGTGCTCTTTGATGACTCGGAAGAAATAATTCCAGGTGGCAAATTTGTTTCTCGTATGGTCAGCTGGATTCGCGCTTTTATCACTACGGGAAACCATGGGAATGTTAGGGACGACATGGCAATATGTGGTACTCTTGCGCTGGGGAACTTGACGAGAAGGGGTAATTATATTTATTTATTTATTTTCCCCCGCTTTGTTGATTACTTGACAGAATCCCATGCGACACTACTACTATCCTCGCCACATAACATTGCTCAGTTATTGTCCTCTGGCTCCCTACTTTCACCAACAACGGACCTCAAATTGAAACACGGAACGGTCGGCCTACTCAAACATCTTTCTCAGTCATCTATTCACTCGACTGCCAATCGCGCAAGCCTAAGTAATGCTGGAATAATCGAGCGTATCATCGCAAGCGGTGTTTGGGACGACCGCGGCAACGTAATGGCAGACCTCGTGCAAGTCAATGCCATTGGTGTTGTAAAGCATCTCTGCAACAACAGCAGTATGTCCACAGTTTCGCTGCATATGCCTCAGCTTGCTAACAAGGATTTTGTCATTAGTCGATAATTCGCTCGCAATTATACTGCCTTCCGACGGCGCAACCGTACCCATGACAGGACTCTCGCAGCTTCTTGCTTTGATTAAGCGATCTGACACGATCGCTATTAAAAGTGAAGGCACACGTGTTATCGTCAATCTCATCAAGTCACTTTGGTCTGGTGATTCCACGAACGAACAACGGACTGCAGAGGAAAATCAGATGAAACAGCAGAAAAGGGAACGAGCTATGCAAGCAATAATCACCACGCCATGTGTTGATGCGCTCGTAGCACTTGTTGGTAGAAGTTCCAAATATCCCATTCTCATCAATGAGGCTATCGTCGCACTCAGTCTGCTTAGCACTAACCGGGATGGTGGTGAGCTTCTTTGGTCTATATGCGTCATCATAATACTCATTTGCATTATAGGCCAGCTAGTGTTGAATACTCTCGTAGCACCCCTTCTCAATGACACGACCCTAGCGTCTGCAACAGTGTCCACTGTAGCGTTAACTAACAGCGAAGCAGGGTCCCCTATTATCACCTCTCCTCCTGCGCGCAGCCGTATTCCTCTTCAGGGACGTATTCTCGACCAACTTATGAGTATTCTCCGTAACAGCTATGGGAATGGCACTTCCAGCCCCGGTCAACCAGAATTTCCCTCCTATCCTGTTGAACTTCGCATTAATATCTGCGCTTTACTCGGACAGCTGGGGAAGCGAACAACAGGAGACGAGCTAGAAATAGTCAAGGATGGTGCTAGGTCTATCCTAGAGGACTTGCAGAAATCCAACGGAACCTCGAACAAAGAGAACATGCTAGCGGCTGCAGCGAAGAGGGTCCTTGATATGTGGACGTGAGACACGTATATGCACATGTAGTTCCACTCAGTGATAGACCTGATGCTATTGTTGGATTTTTATGACATTGAAAACTTTAAAATTAAACACAAAGGGACGGCCCCAGTTATACGAAAGGGATATCCTTATCATGGGCCTGCAGGCGAAATTCAAAGCAACACACGTCATGTATATCAGAATGAGTGAATCCCCAAGCAATGGGCTCACGGGGCTCACAATCACGACTCTAGCTGTGGCAACCACCGGCTATACCGGCAAAGCCGTCATCCGGGCTCATACTACGTTTAAACCAGACTCGTGTTTTCTTTCATTCATCCATGGGGTTGAGTAAAATCCGAGTAAACGTCTCACAAGGGATCGCGACTATCACCCTTGACGCAACACAACGGCTGAATGCCTTGTCGACTGAAGGTTCGCATCGTCATCTCTCCGCAAGGACAACCAACCTAAGGCTATTACAGATTACGATGATTTCGCCAATTCGTTGAGGGAAATTGATAAACGTGATGATGTTATAGCTACGATATGGCAAGGTGTGTTCAAGTTGTGCTGCCAAGTCTTCGGCTGTTCAACCTTCAACGGCGCTTGTTTGCTGTAGCCAACGGAAACTGGTTTTGCGCGTGAGTAGCTGTCGTTCATCTCGCCAGCTGTTGCAAACACGTCATGTTTCTGGGTGATCTACAGGGGGACTGATTTCAAGAACACCCAGCCAATAGAATTGACAATTAGGGACCAGTTCCGTGAAAAGGTGGTCGTAGCAAATACAGATTGCACACGAGCGGTATGTACAAACTGCGTACAAATTGGAAGGCGCCACGCAGACCCCTTTTTATCGTCCTAGCTCTACACCCACAGCAAGGTTTTGGTAGCTGCTCTGAATGGTCCTGTAATGGGTAAGCGACCTGTACATAATTGAGTCCAGGCGCACGCCGGCTTACGTAGCTGTGCAGGTATTGCGGCTGGTGAGTCAAACCTTGCCATGTCCGTTGATCGTGGTACGATACACCTGAAGCATTCCTTGGCAATTTCGACTTCATATATGGCCTCCCTGAGGTGTGGCTGTATGTTGGATTCCCTTTTCTGGGTGCGTGTCAATCCACGGTCCCTGATCTTCTGAGCGACCCTTTGTCAAGGAATTGTGATCGAAGGGGGAGCAAGCGTTAGTTTCGTCAACCGAAGTAGGTATACTTTTGAATTCGTCATTCGACATTAACCATGCGTAGTGGGTCTTTCCAAGGCGAATGAGGTGCTCATGTTCAGTAAGAAGAAGAGCGCCCAAGAACTGCTCGAGTGCGGTTTCATCAAGTGTGTCACGTTCATCCGTCTGACATGATTGTTCTGATCTGAAAAAAAAAAAAAATCATTAGTCAAATTTTTCATTCTCAGTCTACTGAATCATTTCATGCTGCGGTTCGAGAACACGTACTCGGCGAGCTCGATGGTCTGGACTGGACATCCGTACTTACCATCAAAGCACTCCTCAAAGCTGGGTTGTCAGAGAAGAACAACCCTGACGCCGTGAACCTTCGGGAGAGTTATGCGCAGGCGGAAAGATTGGCTACCGGAATACCCGCTAGACGTTTCGACATGGTCGCACGGAAGGAAATTAGACATAAATTATGACATATTTGTCCCTCGTACGCATCCTTTCGATAAGTACCTCGGCATTTGGGGGACGGGACACTTAGCGAAAAGCTATTTATTGTTTTCGTCCGGAATCTTTAAAGGTTGTCGAGAGTCCGAACAACGAACATTCTCGCTTCGGCTTTTGCGCTCTTTGCAGTAGCCGTTCGGACGAGATAAATGATAAGAGATGGTGTAAGCCCGTACGGCTTAAGCTCGCATTGGCTGCCACCTGGCCCATCGGTCCGGACGGTGAGGGAATGTAACCGTTGTCTTTAAATATGCACACATCTTGGACGAATGTGAATCGTTCACGAAGGCAAGGACAACGACCAGACCGGTAAAGGGATAATGACAGCAAGGGCGTAAAATTGACAAGCTCCCACTAAATGATGGATGCTCAGGTTGAACGATCGTACATATAATGCTAGCCCAAGGCACTCGTTGGACAGAGTTATCCGCCTAGGATTTTAGCCGACAAAGGGAATGCGCGTCGATCTGCGAGAAACCACAGTCTGAAAGATCAACCAACCCTTTCCACGACCACTTGGAAACACCAAGTAGGCCCTTGGGTAAACGCTGACCTCCTGGCAGTGACACGTCCACAGAAATCGCCTGCTGACGCTTCCCTTGAGATTTCTAGTTATCGGACCAACGCACTTGCGATAACATGCCTGTTCCGCATGA
Source organism: Austroboletus rostrupii (assembly GCA_038089255.1). Classification (NCBI taxonomy): domain Eukaryota; kingdom Fungi; phylum Basidiomycota; class Agaricomycetes; order Boletales; family Boletaceae; genus Austroboletus; species Austroboletus rostrupii. The sequence goes on from JBBPKM010000479.1 coordinate 9,530, forward strand.
CGTTGAGAATCAAGTTGTCCGCGCCACAAGATGTTTATCCGATATTTGCCACGTTAGCATGATCAACGTGTGTGTGTGTGGAAGAACGGAGATGGAACCGGAGCGCCCGAGCGCAATTGTGCGAGACACTTGCTCCGTGGAGAGACATGGATGAGCAAATTCACTTTTTTTTTTTTTTTGCGTCCTCGGGGATGTCACGTACTATGACATAGTTAGGTCACTGCGCACTGACCCTTATCTTCAAGCCCCAAGCCTTGCCACCCAGGGTGGACCGCGCGGCGCCACGATCGTGCGCTGATTGCAGGGTCTTTGAAGTTTGAAACGGAGTTTGCCGCGTCTAGCTAGATGAGTGTGTCCGTGGACTTGGCTGTGTCGCCGGCCCATGGTGTACATACTTACGGCTTCTTGGCACTTGCCAACGTCGAGCTTCACCGTCACTTGAGAAATCTCTCACTCCTGCCACCCGCCAAACTGATGCGATGGGCAGATGGCAGGCGGAATTATGTTCTGACTGACCTATGGTACTTGGCCAGCGTATTGCGCACACACACGCTCTGTCTGTGGCGCCGATAAGTGGGGCTCGCCAAGGGACACTGCAATTTTCTGGCCATATGAGCAGTGGCAAGCTTATGCCTTTAAAGGCAAGCCACTTTTCGTGCTCGGGAGCGAGTCACACAAACCACGCCTTTCGGCTACGCTATCGTATGATGCGGAATCCTCGGACGAGTTTGAAGATAACATCAAGTACGACTGACCGAGTGCATGCGTGTTGGTCGTCTGTGAATCGGCCATAAGGTGTATTTTCGAACATGAGAAGCGCGATAGACGAAGATTATGCGGGGAAGCGGGGGAACGCGAAAATAGACGGCTGAGATGTTGCACTGGCACTGCTGTGCCTGCCGCAGGATCACATATGCACATATGCACAATTACTATAGCCATCAAGCACAGTCCGCAGGCCGGCTTCCGGTTACAAATCAACTAGTGCTCATTACATTGCACGTTCGTGATGGCGTCACACAGGGCGATGCAGGACCAAGTCATCATAAGTTATTGGCAAGTGGTACAAAACTTGGGAATGACATGTGTAGAGCTGGTAATACAGATGCGGTTGCCGAGTGAAATAAGAGGCACGATTACCCACATTGACCATCTAGAGTACTATCGACCAGGTGTCGTTGGGGGTTCACGTTCTAATGCCTGTGTTCGCTGTCAAACTCCGGCCTGTCTGAGACGCCTGATGTTGGCGCTTGGGGGTGTGGAGGGCGAGCAGCACCTCGGCATTGTCGTTGGTATTTAGTACGTCGCGTATCGACTTTTCGGCCAGCATGCATGTCTGTGGCGGGACTCAGACGGGGACCGAGAAATGGCTCGACATGACTCACTCTGCTGTAGCCACCGCGCTCTAGGGGCTGGCGGGAGATAGCGATCGCATTGTGTATGCTGTCATAGGCATACCTGCGCCTGGAGGGCCATGGTCAGCGCAAGGGCAGTTCGGGGGACGAGCCACGCACAAGACGCTCTCGAGCTCGCTGCGCGAACGCGGGACGATGAACAGGTCCGCGCCGACGAGATAGCGGCTGAAGGCCTGGTAGGAGGCGCAACCGGCGACGAGGGTCTCGTTGAAAGAGGGATGGGTCTGATCCCAGGTGAACCAGTTTTCGCTGCGGAGGGTAAGAGGGGGGACGGGGACGGGGGGGCGTACATACGTCAGGTGCGAGTGGGCGATGGCCTCTGAAGTGTGAGGGGCGAGGAAGCGATCCATACGGGGGCGGGTGAGGAGCAGAGAGGACGTGGCGAAATATATATACCAGGCTGTGATTGGCGCTGCAGGGAAATAAAGGAATCGGGCGTCTGGAGATAAATAATTCCAGGGAAAAAGATAAAAACAAATGGGATGTCAGCATCCGGCGAATGAACGTTTTTGTCCACCCTTTCTTTCCTTTTTTGGGTCGCACGTTCGCTTTCGTGCCGAGAACTTCGGCTCTGGCCGATCTCTTGGGGGTGTTATTAGAAATACACGCGTCACTCATCCGCACGTCATTCCTTCTTTGGTCGTCCGCTGAGTCAGCATCCCAAGCCGATGCGATCGTATCCTCCGACACGTTCCATTGATCGTCCAGAATGTCTCTTTCCCGCACCGTCGTCAGGCGCGTCCTTGCTGTCGAGACAGAAGAAGTCTGCCGTCTGTCCGTCTGATCCCCGCTCTTCTGATCCCCTTGCAGGGCGTAGGTGCGCGCGTGCGGCGCTCCATCGGGTCCATGAACCTCCGCAACCTGACTCCCTTCTTGATGTTGGATCACTTCCATGTCTCAAAAGGCGCCGTGAGCACCTTCCACTATCTAAGATGCTCTCTCAAACAGTCACTCGGCCCAGGGGTTTCCTGATCACCCCCACCGTGGCCAAGCAACTGTTACGTACATGCTCTAAGGGTAAGACGCCGCCGGCCAGAAGTTGTAGTTTAACATTGTGGCTGACCTCGAGGCGCACAGATCCAGTCGTCACGAGGACTCGGCAGGTCACGCCGGAACCATCGAGACAGGTGGCGTCCAATGGATGTGTGCCGTGCGCCATCCAGTGTTGTAATCTCGTGTTCCACGCCCGTTTAATACCCCGTTTCCACAGGGCAAGGGCATTATCCATGCCGAGATGCCAGTCCACGCGCCAGGTGTTCCCGAACCAAGGGGTCTCCAGCTCTGGATCGACTTGCCCAAGCAGGTATGTGCAGCCAAGGGCCAAGACCATTCTCTCCGGTGAAACTCACGCCGTCATAACAGTTCAAGATGGTGGTAAGCAGCCGGGTACTCCGAAGCCCCTAATTTCTTCCATGCACCACAGGAGCCTTCTTACCAAGAACTTGGGCCTGCTTCGTGCGTTTATTGTTCGACCTTGCGTTCTCCCTTCATGTAAAGTAGCATCCCAGTCGCATATCCCAACGGCCCCGAAGGGTCCATCAGCATCAGGGTGATCAGTGGCAAAAGTCATGGTGTCGAATCCCCTGTCCGACCACTTGGCGGATGCTGGTACTTCCACATGATAATGAACAAGGCAGGAGATAGCCTTTTCCAAGACATACGTAGGGTGTTCCTTTTCTGATCGAATACGACCAAGCTGATTCTTGCAGCTTCTGGTTGGACTTGCTTCATCTATCGTATGCTTGGCCTTCCCAACGGATCTCAAAAACTGACGTTGCCCAATTAGTTTGGAAGGGGGCTATTAACGTCGGAGATGATACTTCAGCCAATGGCAGCTTCCATACTCTTGTCCTATCCAACGAAAATGGGGAGACGGGAGTAAATCTCACAGCAGCCGTGGGTGACACCGAATTTGTTTTGGTATGTTCTTTCCGTCAAGAGGGCATCTTCTTGAATCAACGCGTGTCAGGTTGCTGGTGAACCCCTTGACCAAACTGTGTTTCAATACGGCCCATTTGTCATGACCTCCCGTGAGGAGATACAGAAGACGTTGATAGATTGTAAAAAATATAGTGTTCATGCCCCGAACTTTTATTAACACCCAACTAGATCAAACCGGCGTTAACGGCTTTGAAAAGGCCCATACCTGGGAGAGCAAGATAGGAAACTAAACAAGTCCCCTACTGCGCATAGATGGCCACCGTCATTTCTGGTGACTATCCGACTGATCGTATGTCTGGCGTCAGCATATCCTTGCCAAGTGCATGACGGTGGCTATTTTATGCACCTAAATGCAATTCAATATATTTACTACTCTTGGTCTCCGTCCTCTACGTGCTTCATCTGTTCCCATACATCGCCTTCATCGTCTTCAGTATTTGTGCGTAAATTTTCCGCAGCACATTGATCCCAGATAACAACAGTAGGTACCGTGGTCATGTATACTTTATCGAGTACAGCCCCCTTTTCTTCTTGTTGCTTTCCGACTTCAGCAGCAGGCGGGAATGTGCTATGAATGCGACTGAACCGATCGAGAGATACGGACGCAAGAAATGACGGCGCTGCAGCCATGGAGTTCACAGCGCCAGATATTCCTGTCCAGAGTATCAGTATCAGTATGTATTGTTTATGTGAAAGTGCCCACCTTTGTACCCGTAAATGGTTCTGCCAGTGCGTAAATCAAGTGCAAAGAGATTCGTTCCTTGATCCGATACGAACACTTCACTATTTAGTTGGAACTGTAAGGCCAATACCACATGTCAAGTTTTTGTTTTAAGACTTACTGCTCTAAAAACCCCTTTTCTACCGACTTAACACCGCCTACCTTGGCGATGCCTCCAAAATCGCTGACAGGTCGTCGGCCGGAACGTGTATCGTACCTGCGGAGATGTCCAAGTCGGGTGCCAGCAAGTATTTGTGGTCCAGCGGAGGATGTCATGTACACAAGGCACGTGTTGTGGACTGGCTGGCGCAGTCCTAGATAGTCGTTTGCTACATTTTTGGCCCGCCAGACCTCGCTGGGGAACAATGATTCTGGCCTTTTTCGTTTCTTGTTGCCTGCAGAATCCTCTGATCGTGATTCGAAAGCGCGTTCGGTATTCCACACAGACACGTCAACCTCGTCGCCGCCATAGGCAAACGTTTCTTGATTCGGGCCTAGCTGCCAGTCCATGAGCCGCGACGGGAGGGCGCCCAGTTTGTGCGTCAGGTTATCCTCGTCGTCCATGGACGTCAGCCGAAATGCGCCATTAGAGGCGCACGAGTATACGGTGCTTTTGCAGACGATCCATTGAGCAATCGATTGGCTACCTCTTTTTTTTTTTTTTTTTTTCGTGATCCACTTACTTTGTCGTTGATGCCAGACCGACGAAAGAAGGGTTTTCATTGAACCTTGTTTCCTTCCAC
>JBBPKM010000480.1:0-14347 GCA_038089255.1 Austroboletus rostrupii
TTAAGACTCTGAGAATAGATCGGACATGAGGCAAGGCACAGCCATGCCATGAGAAATTGGTCAGGCAAGCCTAGACCCTTGGGGAACAGCCTTCCTGTGACTGATGTGACTTGCATAAATAGGGTACAGGGCTTTCCCTGGTCATGTGACCATCCAGTGATCCTTGATAAGATAGACAGGGGAGATAAGATAAGATGCTTTGATAAGATCCCCTGATAAGATAAAATCGTTATAGATAAGAGATTAGATAAGCGCTGACGTAAGCGCCCTTGATAAGATTAGATAAGATAAGATCTTGCAGCTGGGCAAGACAAGTCTTCAAAAATGAAAAATAAGGCCTTGTCGGCCACTTGTCGTGTTGATGTATAAATATAGCCATAAAGGCTCCTTTTCTTGTACCGTAACACGCGGGGGGTATTGTTACGATTCTTTTTCCTCTATGCTTGTATACGGACTCATCCTTTTCCCTTTCACGATTGCCCCTATTTGGACTACTTCGGCATCGTACCTGCCGACGCAGGTTTCCTACATCTTGTCATTTGTATTACGATACGACTGCACTCTTACTCATTCAAATAGCCCAGTCGTCATACTTGTTTCCTTTCTCTGTCTTGGCTCGTGCACTACGGCGATACCTATATCAGTTGAACGTAGTGTACCTTGTACTTTAGTTTAGTTCTTCTTGGTCAATACCAAGTTTGTCCTTTGCTCCTCAGCGTTCTCTTCCGTTGAGTTACTTGAGCACCAAAGTCTTCGTCCTACTTTGAGTGGACACTTTCTTTGTGCTGCCTTTACGAATCCCTTCCACAGGGGTTAATTAATGTCTACGCTTGGACTTGGTTAATCCGAGGCTACACTTGCATCCTACCCGGAACAAGTGTAACAACCCTCTTTACATCTTTGGGCAGTACTTGGGGAGGACGATTGAACTTGTTGGGGCATTGATGTGCCATGTGTCCTTTTTTTTGGCATGCCAAACATAATCTTTCTCTGATGCAGTGTTCTCATTCCTCTAGGGTAAGTTTCTTAAAATGAACTGCATCAACATTCATGCATGGATTGTTTGTGGTTGAGGGGTAAAGGAGGAAGAATAGATGGCATTGCCACGTTTGTGGCAAGCAGTGATCTTGATAGCTCATTCTTTGATACTGGTGAAGTGAGCTGCTTTGGCATACCATTCAGCAATTTTGTCTGGAAACTTTTCCATGATGTGGATGCATGGCATGAGCGAGATAGGAATGCTAGAAGCGAAGTAATTGATCAGGATTTGATCATTGCTAATCCCTGTGATGGCCACTTTGTTTTGGAATATGGCAATATATTTTTGTAGGGCAGGATTATATCTGCCTGTGCAATTTTCGTAGATGCATTTTTTAGTGAGCCAGGCTTAAGACTCACCTTTGATGTCAGCATTTTCAAACACCAATCTAAATTCTTTCTCAAAGTCTGTGTAGATCTCGACCGGTGCTTGGTCGAGGACTAGCTGTAGATAGGGGCTGCCTAAATAGGGGGTTAGCGAAATAAATGGGTCGATAATTGATCTGAGGGCATCGAAGAAGCAAGGTCCTGGGCTAGCGGGAGAAGTAGAGTGATTACTTTGGATACGATTGTTTCGGGCGGTTATCTGAAGAGGGGGCTGGTCTATTCCATCCTTCTAAGTAGTACATGGCGCTCTTTTTATACTGAGATGGGGGAAGATATTTTTGTATAAGGCGGAACGTACATTTGTATCAACCAAACGTAGATCCGAGAAAATGTAGAAAGAATGAATAAGGCCGTAAAAGAAATAATGAACAAAAGTTTTAAGGAGACGGAGCACACTGGTTACCGGCTCATTGTCCGCGCCGGTCTGAATTCTTGCGCAGCCACGGCGCGCTCCTTTAAGTATCAACTGAAAATAAGTCTAACATGCGTAGTACGAATGAAAGAGGCCATAAAAGAAATAAAGAACTGAATTGCGAAGAGAATGGAGCATACTGGTTACTGGCTCATTGTCCGCTCCGATCGGGATCCTCATGCAGCCACGTCGCGCACCTTACATCTGCCCATGCTCCAAGAGTGAATGTTTTGCTGGTTAATTTTGCTTTGTGGAAGGTATCTGCCCAGATAAGGGCAGTGCCCTTTTTCATGAAAGATAGTGCATATGCAATCTGTTTGTTAGGTGTATCATATAGTTTGTCATTGACAGCCAGTAGAGTTGGACTGAGTGAAGCCATGGCAGGGCTTTGGAGTAAGAGCCATCAAAGTTGTCAGGGGTTCCGAGATGAAGTTCAGTGGGTTTGATTGTGGTGGTGGTGTTGGACATGGTTGGTATGGATGGTGCTGGTGATGGAGGAAAGAAGATCCTTCTGGTCTGGAGTTGTGGAGTTGAACTGGGTGGAGTTGGAATCCAAGGAATTACCAAGGATTGTTTGAGTTGTACTGTAAGTTCTTGGGTGTCCTGGTTTTTCTGAGCCAAAGGTTCGTCAGGGTCTGTTGGGATTTCTTCTAAGGAGTTGGAAGCAGTTGAGGGTGCTGGAGAGTCTTGGTGATATCACCAGCTGGAGTAGTGGTTCAAGTGAATAGTGGGCAATCTAGAGCAAAGCTAGTCACAACTAATAGAGCTTAGTTCTTTTGTTATGCTTCGACTGGGTAGGTAGGAGTGCAGCCCTTGTAGAGCAAGAACCAAGTACTAGATACCCTCTAGGGTCAAGAGTTCGAGTTGAAGTTAGGTAGCATCCACTCATCAGTAGGATAAAGTCTGGTTGTCTAAGAGACCAAGCAAAAGAGAGCACTTGGAAGCTAGCACAAAAAAGAAGATGTATTCTGGGAAATACAAGGAAGAACTAAGCTAAAATACAGGTGACCCATTGAGGGGTTTATATATGTAAGGGAGAACTTGAGGGCAGGCTCATAAAGTACAAAAGAGAAAGTAATTGGTAAGCATATATGAATAAATGCTGACTGATATATCAGTTAGCAAGAAATAATGAGTCAAAGAAAATGAGTTATGAAGGAACTGGTGTACTGGTACAATAGTTGTGATTAACTATTATAAGAAGAAAGCAAGTCCAAAAATAGTAGCAAAATGGAGTAATAATGGAGAAATCATAACACTTGACTTGTAGACTCTTATATGAGCTTTGCTATTCATACTGAAGAACAAGGGTGCACACTCTGTACAAAGAGTGATATTGTGCAAGACTTGGTCATACAAGGGGCAGTAGGATTGGGTACAAAAGAGGCTCTTACACAATGGTGGAAAAAGCACAACTTTGAATGAGAAACTTCAAAGAGATGGTAGCTATATATATAGAAAATATATCAACTATTTTTACTATGTTTATTTATTTTCTATTGCAAAGCTGCAGCTCCTGATGCTGCACACAATCACTTGGTCGATATAAAAGGTGGTGGTGGACAGAAGGGGATATAAACATCAAATGTAAATGTTACATAATTGGGTGCTGACAGATTTGTAGATGGAACATGAGCCTCTGACAAGAAGGCATGTCCATCCATACTAGCAGCTGGGGCCAATATTGATTTCCTTGGTAACAGTGGCACTTAAAAGGATGCCACCACTTCATCACTTGGTTTTGGGGTTGTATTGCCAAGATAAAAGCTACAGAATATTAAACAAAATCAGTGACATGAAAAATAAAATAAAATAAAATACCAGTGTGTTCCTGGAATCCCACAGTTCTCTTTTGCAGTCTGTAGCAGATATGATCAGTGTACATGAGTGGTGGCAGCCTCTCATTGCGCCACCTGATGCTCATGATCAGCAGTGTGAGCAGCAGCATTGGCTGCTTTTTTTTTTCATCCAGCCTTGCCTTTTCTATATCGTCTAACTTATGCACAAAACCCAAAACCTCATTGCCATAGTTATTGAAACACTCCAAGTGCTAAGGCCTGAACATATAGGCTGAAACACTTCTTAACATCTTCAGAGTGTTACCTTGGGCTGTGGCACCAAGGATTTGAATGTAGACTTTACTGGTGGAGTCTTGAACACCAGACCTTGCTAGCTGGGACTGGCTACCCCTTACTAGGTCAAGGGTTTAAAGAGGACTTCTTAGAGGGGATGGAAATTCCTAAGCTTTGGAGGAAAGATCCAGGACTTCAAGACTGGGGATCCAGTCCTGTCACCCCAGGGGTTTATAGATGAAAAGACTATGTACATGTATGTATATGGGATCAAAGATATATTGTACAAAAACTAAAAAAAGTCCATTATTGTCTGATGGAAATACTCTAAAATCTAAGGAATAGATATAAGTCGTTAAAGTTCATGAGGAGCATACTGTTACGCTTTGACCAGGTAGGTAGGAGCATAGCCCTTGTGAGGCAAGAACCAAGTGCTGGATAACCCTAAGGTCAAGGGTTCGAGATAATTCAAGGTAGCATCCCCTCAGTAGTAGGATGAGGACTAGTTGACTAGGAGACCAGACAAAAGAGAGCGCTTGGGAGCTAGCATGAAGAGAGGATGTATTCAAGAGAATACAAGGAAGAACTAAGCTAGGGTACAGAGGACCCGTTGAGGGGTTTATATACATAAAGAAGAGAATGAGGGCAGGCTCATATAGTACAAAAGAAGACACAATGAATAAGCGTGTATGAGTAATGCTGACTGAGGTATTAGTCAGCGGGGAGTGATGAGTAAAAAGAGATAAGTAATTGTGGAGGAATTAGAATGCCAATACAATAGTCGCAAGATGAGACAAGTGACTATTGGGAAAAAAATATAAGTCCAAATAGAGACATAGCATGAGAAAAGAAATAAGAACTAAGAGTGAATCGTAACACATACCATGCTGTCAAAGCATGTTGTCATGACAAATAAGAACCATAGATAAGGCATAGCCTTCAAGGCTATGGTTATGAGGGAGCCACATGCTGGTATGGCAGATCTAAAGATAAATATCAAATAGGACCCTTGATCCATGCTGCTGCTGCATGTCTTTATATATAGCCTTGCAATGGAAGGGAATCCCATGCTTCTAGAATAAATACCATGAGGAACCTGCATGATGTGGCAGCATGCTGCAATCATGAGGCATAGATAAAAGTGACTTCTTGTGAGTCATAAAGGGGGGGTGGCTCCCAGGTCTCCAGATCTTCCCTGGATCATGCTCCTAAAGATCTCCCTTGAATCCAGTTGCATCAGCCTTCTCTGATGCTCTTCCTTGACCGCTTCTCCCTGATCTGGCTCACAATTAGATTAGAGTCTCCTTCTAGTACCTTGTCTGACTTTAGGCCCAACTCCTGGAGTCCTCCTTGCTTATCTGTGCCTACTAGGCTTCCCTCCAAGTCCTCCCACAGTTATCTGGGCCATCTGGCCACATCCTTGACCGCTTCAGCTTTATCCAAGGCTAAGCCATCCAGATCATATCTGATCTCCATCAGATGTTCACCAGAACCCCTGGCTCTCCTGCCAGCATCCAGACAAGTCCCTAGCACCTCTGTGTGCCCTTAGGCATATCCTGATGCGTCCTCTTCATTGAGATCACACTTTCTTTGACTTTACCAGAACTTCCAAATCATCTTCTGATCTTGGATCCAACCAAAACCTCTTGATCTCTTCAAAAGCATCAAGAACAATTGTTCTTCATCACTCCAGGTATTCCCCTGGATGCTCCTCAGTCCTCCCTGGTTTCCCTTGCCGCCTCAAGGCTCTCTGACCCATATCTGGCACCTTCCAGATATGTCTCCTTTTTGTATCTGTCACATATGGCTTCCTGCCATGTGTTCCTTTTGATCAGTCACACCTAGACCACTCCAGAACCTTCCCAGACATTGCTCCGACCCATCAGAACCCTCCCTGATATGTCTCCGCTCTCCTTGCATCCAGATCTCTTCCTTCTCCTAAATCTCCTCCTGGTCCCCTGGATTCTCTCTGGCACTCTCAGTGCACTCCCAACTTGATCTCTAGACTTCTCTGAACACTCCTGACTCACTCCTATCGCTGCCTCATCAACAGTCACAGTACTCCACCAAGATATCACTGATTGATCATCAGAACCTCCTCCTGCCTCTTGATTCTTATCCATCTGATCAGGAACCATCTTGCTGTGTATCTGGCTTATCAACCAATGCTTGCCCTCGACCCTGGACATCTCCTGATGATGTTCCATGCACTTCCTGTGTCCATTCTCTCACAGGAACTTCTTGTCTGCCTTCTGGCCTTCTAGATCTCCAACAGATCTTATCTCAGTCACATCTGATCCTTATCAGATGTTCCTTCGGATCTAAGCACATCTTGATGATGCCTTTCTAGTCTCCTAGCTCCGCTTTCTCCAACAGCAAGTTTCCTCTAGATTCATCGCATCTCCTTGATGCTCCTCATCTCCTTCTCTCTGTTTCTCTTGATCTCTCTGTTTTTTTTTTATCCTTGTACCACAGACATTCTCCTTCAATTCCTAGTCTCCCTGTCATCCCCTTTATGGATGTATTCATAGCTGAGTTCCCTTTCTCAGCCTTTCTCTTTGATTGTCGCTTTTCCTCCTATTTGCCTTATGGCTGTATATCTAGATCTTCTCTTTATCTTGCTTTTCTGATCCAATCCATGATTCCTCTTCACCTTAGACCTTCCATCTGTTATCTCTGACTCCTCTCTGACTTATTTTTTTATCTGGACATATCCTTTCTTGGACCTTCTTCTAGTATATAAACCCTAGACACTCAATCATGTACTCTAGCTTGATTCTCCCTTCACATATCCTGAATCCTATCTGGATCCTCTCTCCATGGCTTGATCATCAGCCTCCAGTATCTTGCTCCCTGAGGATGTCTTCAACACCTCTTGTATCTCTAGCATCTTGGCATAGCCATATGGCATGCATTCCTGATGAGTCCTTCACTGGACTTCATTCTTTCATCCTAAATCCTATTCATGCATATATGCTAATAGGATATCCAGTCTCTACTCAACTTGCCCTGGTGGTCAAGCCTCTGAAAGGCTGCACTCCACCCTACCTAAAGTGAAGTGTAACATGATGCAAATGAAGTATCAATATGATAAATACACATCAGCTATGAAGAAACATTAGATTAGAGAACAAGTACTTCTATTGGCAAGAAATATCAAACCCAATATACTAATAAAAAAAGTTGGGTGATAAATGGTATGGCCTCTTTAAAGTTGAAGAGAAAGTAGGCAATGAGGCATACAGATTGAAGCTTCTGCAAAAATGAAAACATATTTATTCTATTTTCAATAAATAATCCATTAAAAGCTTCTCTAAGCCACTATACTCTTTATAGCAGTCTTTAGTCTAGACTTTATAGAAAATAAACCAGAGCAGAAGATTAAGGAGATTCTGGATTCTTGAAAACATCAAAAATACATAGAATATCCTATCCATTGGAAAAGATTCCCCTAAGAAGAACACAAATGGAAGAAAGCTTCTGAGCTCAAACATGCTCAAGATCTTGTAACCAATTTTCATCACCAATTTCCAGATGCTTTCTCTATCTGTTTCTATCTTCCTCCACTTCTATTATCCCTCTAATATAATGCAGAGAAGCTTGACTCTCCCTACTCTTGTTCTATTTGTCAAGGACAGCCTCCTTTTACTTCCTCTAGTATCTTCTCCTCCTTTGAATTTGTCAAAGATTGAGCCACCTATATCCCCTTCTTTAACAATATCTTTGACCTTCTCCCCAACTTCAAAGGTGTCAGCATAAAAGAGGGGTGATGAAATATTCCCACTCTCCTTTTCATCTTCCCACCCCTTTCTTGCTATTTAGCATATGATCATTTTTCACTCTGATCAGGTATTGTTCCCTCCACAGCTTGGACATGTAATTTCAAATGTATCTCTGCATGGACCAAAGTAGTTACATATAAAAAGGGTTGAGCTCATGTACATACAGTCTCCAGTTTTGGATATTTACTCATATCCTCAAACACTAGAGTTGGTTAACCATCCTTCAACTTGGTGATAGTCCCAACATGCTCAGAGTTCTGTCCTAACAGAAGTAGCATGAAAAAGTCTCACCAATGTATGTATCATGCATTATTGCACTCCAGACTCCTCTGGTCTGTGATTACCCACAATTCCTTTGTTCCTTACTTATTTAGAGCTGCATAACATTCCTCCCTTTCTTTTGGTATCTTTGAGTTGGAGTTAGTGTATATCATGTAATTGCTTCTTTGTTCCCTTATATATATGTCAGACTTCATGCTTTTTACTTCCCTCGGTTATTCTCCACATTTCCTGGGCGGTGGCTGAGGTGAGCTGTGCTTTGTTTTCATGTCTATTTATTTACTGTAATGTACTATAGTGGGCACCTACTGCCTCACACCTAGCTTTGACAATTCAAACACGGTCACGGCATTTTGGGGCAATATTTAGTGTCACGGAGTTGAACCATTGCCGAGGTTGAGTCTCTGATTTGTGGCTAACACATTATCCCCTGCAACTATAGCTGAATTGAAAGCCATTACGAACTCGAGGTACACTTCTCCCCGCTATCTCCAAGCCCCTTTGCGCTATGAAATTCGTTCAATATGATGCGGGATTGCTTGTTTACGGCCGTCCAGCCCATCAGCGATTTAGCTAGCTCGATCTTGTAGAGTAGAAAACGTATGTACAGTAAATATACACATAATACAGCGGTGATTATTGTTGACTCGGCGTGCGCTTTCCTCTTAGTTTGACGCCATTGTCGTTTTCCGCATCTGTACAGGAAATGGCATCGAGACCATTTCAACGTACCGCCTCGCAAGGTAGACGGTGATAATAATTGGCGGTAATGCGCATGCTAGAAGGACGGCGGCCGCAATGGCTGGCGACTTCAAGACACCCACAAGCTCGAAGGTAGTTATACAAAATATACCGAGAAGAGGAATGGCATGGAGAAATCGGGACAGAGTAAGATTATTCTGAGTGAAAGACGAAAATGAATGAAAGAAACGGAGACGGAGTAAAAAATAAAGCTCACCCGAAGAAAGCTGGTGTGGATGACAATATGAAGATTGATGGTATATACAACAAGTGCCAGCGTCATTACTTCCAGGATGATCGATGCTGAGATTGTATGGATACTGTGACCGGAGATGCGTTAGCCATGCGTCGAAGGGAAGCTAAGAAACAACGGACGCAAGTAATGCCATAAGCTGTGGATACGCGTCTCAGAGCTGGCGGAACGCCAATTGAAAATAGACATGCTTACCAAGGTCAAAGAAAATTTTCGACAGTCTTTGAGCTCTGCTGTTAGCTCGGGGGAGAGTGGAGGATCGTCTGCCGAGTGGATTCGGAGCAAGGGAAAGATATGCTCACGAAAGAAAGAAATGGAATAAGATGGCATCGAAAAGTGGTATTCGTATACAGGTCTTCATGAATATATATGAGAATATGAATCGAACGGTAGTTTAGTCCAACGGAACGCCTGAGACTGAAAAATGACGTCCTGATTAACTCGCCGTGGACACATGACCCTGTTGGAGATTGAACCACGCGCTGATACGGGGCGATAAAGCCTGCGGAATACAGACGGAACTCGAAAGTCTAGACCAGTTGCGTCACTGTCCAGACCTTGATGACGCACCCGGATATCCTCTGAATCGTCCGCCATCCGATCTGGCACGTGGCTACTTGCTGTATTGCTAGGGTAGGTTAAGTTGCGTTCTAGCCTCGGATACAGACAAGGGCTAGACCGCAAGTAACAGCATGAAAGATCTAGACATCTCTGAACTAACGGCACCAGAAGAACGGAGTAAGTGATATGATTGTGGACTGCTGCTTCCTGAAGAGCCAGGACATACCGTGACTGGGCACATGACGGATCGCTCCTGTGCAGAAAAATCACCGAAGGCTAGACCGTCGCGCGGCCACTCACTCGGTCACCGGACATGCCCTGTCCCACGGACTCGCAATTTCTCATTCGCCGAGCAGTGTCCAAAGCGCTTCAAGTTCGCGTCACAGTGAAGCTTCCGACGGCATGTTGGAGACGTTCTTGATTGACCTGACGCGGTATTACGAATTCAACATTTATAAGTACTCACCGTATCAGGATCGAGGTAGTGGTTAGTATACTTTTCGCTAGCACACTACTGCTAATTAGAACTTCAGAGGCATAGGTGGACATATTGACGTCTGTTTGGTTAGCCTCGTGGTCCAACAATTCGATGAGCTCGTCCGTCAAGATGTCTTTTTTCTAGTGGTCAGCGCTTCGATGCTTTGCTACGCTCCGTGATATTCAACAAAGTGTTCTGATCACTCCCTTGACGCGACCGCTCGGCTCACATTTCATCAGATAAACTGTCCCTCTCTTCATATGGATGAGGACCAGGATTCCCTCTTTGGCTCCCCTCCTCCATCCCCAGCCAGAGGTAGGTCACCGTCCCAGGAGACCACCCCACGAGAAGTCAGCCGCGCTGCCCCGAGCACGGGCGTGAGCGGAAAAAATGTGGGGACCATTGCACTTCCTGGTTCCCATATGTCATGTGCTGAACTACCAGCCAATCTCTCAGTTTCGGGCTTGTCACTTCCCCACTCATCGAGCACCGGGCTTCCTACTGTCTCCACGGCGCCCATTCGCACACCAGTACTTTCATCACATTCATCAGCCCATTCCCGAGCATCTTCCATCTCGATCCCTTCATCATTCAAGAAGCGGAAACCGCGCAAATCAAAATCTCAGACACCAGCTCCACCTCCCATTACCTTGCCGGGTCCCAATGAGTCGACTCCGCCAAATTTCTTACGCTCGCAGACCTCGTTACTTGGTCTTGCGGGTCTAGTAGGTTCTGTTAAACCCGCTCGATTATATTCCCATGGTCCTCAACCTAGCCCCATCCCTCATCCGCCGTCACCTGTCCGCGGTTCAACACCCACCTATCCGATTGTACTTGATGATGACCAGGACACTCTACAAGCCGGGAAACCTCAGACACCACTACATTTGGATCAGCTCAATCCAGAGATGCTACGCTCAAATATGATCACTTCCCTTGTGAAAGAGAAAAATATATTCCCCGTGCTTGAATCCTTGATCAAGCTACTCGGAGAAGAGCCACAGCTCCCCCCAGCCCCTCCACCGCGGCCGTTCGCGCGCCCTTATGGTCATGGCATTTTTCATATGCCGAGACCCGTCTCTGTAGCCTCCGCCTCCGCTTCTGGCGGTTCAACGACAATTCCCACCCCTCATCTCCGCAAACGTCGAAAGCTCAAACACGTGCCCGCTGGAGCAGCTGATTGGGACGTTCCTTTTCCGTTCGCGGTAGGTGAGGGCCCTGAAGCATATCGCGATACTTGGGCACAGGGCAGGGTGAAACAACTGGTGACCCAACTATTAGAACTTATACAGAATGCCAGTAAAAGGGCTGCTATCAAAACTGCGAGAGGTGGCAGTAAAACCTCCAGAGGAGGCGCCAAGGTTCCAAGTCGCCAGTCGTCGAGAAGTGCATCCGTGGACGTACAGAGTGGAGGTACAAGTTCGGCGCCATCAAGCCACACGGGTGCGAGCCCGGAAGTTGGCCAGCCTAGCGATACGACACCAATGGACAGCCTGAATTATTTTCTAGATTCGTTGGGAATGTTGAGCACGACTGAGTTGGTGGATTCTGGTTGCAAGGATAGGCAGTCTGTGGACTCAGAAGGCATCGAAGTCGATTCCGCGGGTCCCTGTGACAACACAGCGTTCGAGGAATGGCTATCCCAACTCCGACAGTTTATGCCTCCCGATACCCATGTGTCCACTCCCGAGTCGGACTGGACACGCGCATCAGTTCCCTTAGACTCTTCAGGTGGTCCCGCGCCCAACGTACACGATCCTTCACACACGATACGCGATGACGCAATCGACCCGGCCTTGTTGGATATATCTCAGCAGACACATCAAACGCGTTTATCTACGCCACCGACGCCCGCTCTCTCGCCGGGCGAGTCTACGTCACGCACACCAGACATGCCTCTGATCCCACCCATACTCGTGCACTCTCCGCGCACTTCATTGAGCTCGCTCACCGGGCCTCTTACGCCACTTTCCGATGCCTTTCCGGACGTGCCGGCGAGCAGGTGCATCCGACAAGACCCGGGTCGTGGTACGCCTTCTCTCTCTCTCTCTCGTTCGACTGTTTGAGGCCGCGAGTGTTTAACTGTACATTCTGCTTTTTTAGAACCTTTGACCCATCGATCGGTTGAAATGGATCGTCGAGCGGAGGCTCAAGCGTTGCCTTTGAAGGACCCGTCCGAGATTCCCCGTATCAGCGCGGCAGACAAGGGAAAGGAACGAGCTGATAATGTTGTTGCTTACGTTACCCCAACCGTGCGGGCCCAGTCTACTGGAGCATCTACTTCACAAGGTGCACTCGACAAACAGGCGGTGTTAGAGCGTGCGCAGGCGCGTCGGAAGGAGCTCGTTGCGGAAATCGAGAGAGCGAAAATTGAAATATGGTCGACGAGCATTGAGAATGCGGTTCTGGTGCATTTTTTGAGGGAAGGGGGCGACAAGACTTGAAAAAAAAAAGTTCCATTGTTTCAGTCTCGAGTCACAACCAGAGGCGTAGATGACAAAATTGGCATATCCGGAAAGTTACATAAACGTACATACATACCGCATGAATGATACATTGCCTGGGCTAAGCACCCTCATATCATCAAAAAATTGCCCAATCACGCTTCCGAATCAATGGTTTGCACGACTTGCCCTTCTTTTCTTGCTTCCTCACCCTCCTCACCCACTTCTCCCAATGCTTCGTAGACTTGTCCCATGGACATGTTTCGTGGGCCTCCTTATCATGCTCGTTCAGAAGACCTTGGATCTCTGCTGCTATTTCCCTCGCCTTTCCCCTAGCACGCTGAGCCCGGGACGCAAGACCCTCCGCCATCTCCATAGCGATGCCCTTCGACAGTTGAGCGCCTGTAGTGATCACCTCCGAGGCATCATACAACCACCTAGTGCCCCGCTCCTTAATCTCTCTTGCTCGCTTCCGAGCATGTTCGTTCCGCGCATACAGTGTCTCCTTGGCCGTCTCAAACGACCCGACACTCTTCTCCCACTGTATTGTAGATTGCTCGATAAACGCCGCCACCTGCGCGACGATCATATGAGTCTGTCGGGATATCGCTTGAACGAGAGCGTCAAGCGCGTCAAAGATGTCCTGCATGTCCTGATTCACGACTGCGAGCGCGATAGCGCCGTATTCCTTTATGACAGCAGGAACGGACGTGTGCATCGTGGCAGACATGGGGAGCGGGGAGGTGGTCGGATCGGGATGAGAAGAAACAGCGGTGCTTGTTTCCTGTATAACGGAAAGCGCTTTGGGGTGGTCTTCAGCCAACAAGACAGAGTTTGGAGGTGACAGCATGAGATCTTTGGAGAATTCTGGACTTTCTGACAGAGTTGACGGTATCAAGCGCCTGAAGTTGGTGGGGTTAGCGCGTGATATTGCCATTGATGTCGACTCTGCGCTAAAGACTGATACCGAAAGCTCTCTGAAAGAGGTCGATACGGCAACGACTGAGCTGTCTGATGATATAGAGGCGGGGAGACGTTCGCGATAGGGCGTTGGCCGGAGAATTTGCCAAAATAAAGTGGGGGTGTAGTTAGGAGCGAGGGTGGGAGAAGTGAAATGTTGGAGCGAAGTCGGGAGTGCGGCCCGGACCACAATTCCAAGGACTAGAGACAGAATCGCAATGCTGGGGACTCCCATGAGTTAGTCACGAAGAGCAAAGAGACAAAAATTCCTACATCGTAAGAGCGTGGGTACTGGCCATTATTCCTTTTGGCGTACTGCTGTCATTTGACCACAAGCGAGAGAAGGCGCGGTAGACACGTGTAGGGTCTAGCATGTCAATTGAGTCCTTGTTGACTACTTGGGGGTCCTCTGGTGCGGTGATCTGCAGTAGCTGGGCATCGGGAACATCGAGGGTTCGTTGGGTGTCCTGAGAAGGACCAATTTCTACGTTTCCGAGAACTGAGAGCTCGGCATGATAAGACGGCAAAACCTGAACTGGTAAGTGCAACACGTGCTCGGGTAGTTGGAGTGAATGGCATGGCATGAAGACCACTGCAAGCGGGCGAACGACTGCAGAGTTCATCAAAGCCAGCTGTGCAGGGTTGCGGTTAGTTCATTGTCGAAAAGCATAGAAACCTACATCGTCAGCTGCGTCATGCGGCTGGAGGGTCCTGTCGAACACGGTGATAACACGAGGGAATGCACGGCCACGCTCAAAGGGACCAGAGACGGACAGGTGACGGGTGGGACCTTGTAGATCGTCAAGGTTGTGGTCAATGGTGAGGCCGGCTCCATGAGCGGCTTTCTGCAACACCCTGTCGACTATAGACCACTTGAAAACGGTAGACAGCCCATAAAGGAAGACGTTGAGCTCAGGCCCAGAAGAAGGGGCCGCTGGAG
>JBBPKM010000481.1:0-14344 GCA_038089255.1 Austroboletus rostrupii
GTGGGGGGGGTCCCCCAGCGCGGGAAGGGGCGGGTTTGTTCGAGGGGGGGAAGGGGGGGGGGGGGGGCGGGGGGGGGGGGGGGGGGGGGGGGAGAAAGAGCGAGTAATACCTTGGGTGGTCTCCCCCTTTTCTTCTTCAACGATGCTCCTTCTGATGGGGCCGTAGAGGCAGATGCAACCCCTGATTTCTTGTTTCTACTGCCTCTGGGGCGGCCGCGCCCCCTTTTGGGTTGCTGCGCGTCCTTGGGTGCTGTATCAGCCGATAGAGCAAAGCATAAATTTTGAAAAAAAATGATCAACACGCGGTGGTAAACCGACTGAACGACGAAGGCTTACCGTCTAGTTCGTCTGTGTTTTGCTGATCGTTTTCCTCGATATCTTCATCATATCTGTCCGCTGAGTCCTCTTGCTGTGGAGAGGCGGACATTTGTAAATATTGGGAGAATGGCGATGGCGGGAGCTTGACGGCGACGGGTTTCAGGCGAAGGACGTCCGTGTCGAGGAGAGAGGAAAAGCGGGGAAAGGGTGAAGCCCTCGTTTTAACGGAATATTATCCCCCTACCGAATATAGTTGGGACGTGTATTGCAATTGTTTCCCTCGCGTGGAATCATGCCCAAAACAAGGATTTATTATTATCGTTGGGCAATCTGCCTGTTCGTAGATTTTTAACCCCTGATATTTGCGCGATGCGTACGTAAATATGCCGGCGCACCACGCAGAAAATTCATTTCTCTCAATTTTGTCCTTGCTCCCAGGCATCCTGACAGCAATACAACATCCTGATCAACGTTGCGACATGCCCTCTCACATTTATTCTCGACCTCGACATGGTCTGACCCGGTCCAAACAATCCCCCGAACACATGTAGGCCGCCGATCGGTCATTGGTGGGCATGGCCGCCTTGCGTGAACAACGTAGCATTACATGCCCAGAATTTTGCCAATTTAGTCGCTTTCTGAGACAGCCACACCAATATATGGCTTTTTTTCCTTTTCTTTTCTTTTCTTTTTTTTTGGCGGATGTCGGCCGCATCTAGCCGAGTCGCGGAATCAACACTCAGTTCAGTCGGAGATGTAATCTGCCGGCCTGCACGACGGAAAGTGTACGCTGCTAGCAACTAGCTCTTCTAATGAGACGCTCAAAACTCGCCGTCCTGACCATTCTACCCGTCGCACTCGGGGGAGCGCGGCTACTTTACACTGGCCCTGAAGATCCATATGCATTCCCGAAGTACCGCGTTACCTTCCTTAACGACCTCCCCGTCTCCAGTGACACTGCACAGCGCTGGATTCAAGATGGCTTGTGGGGCGGTGAGCAGGAGTTCCTAGGCGAGGCATGGGACACCCCCGTGTGGCACTCTCAGTCAGGTGTGAAAGAAATAGGCAGCTCCGAGACGAGAGCATCCCATGGAGCATCTAATGTCTGTACGTTTGATGTGTATATACGAGCTCATCAACTGACATGTCGGAGGTATAGCGCAGTCAGATACTTCGGGTTACTCTCTCGAGCACATGAAAATTGGTCCGCATAACGAGTTTCTATGCCTTATTCCTCCTGCGCATAGTCCAGGCTCTACAGCAGAAGACTTCGACGGTGACGCAACACTTCGGAATAGTTGGTCGTTACTTCAACCTTTATCCGGAAAATGCCTTTATGTATGATCTTTGTATCTGACCGTCCCCATCAATTTTTGACCTTTCCCTTCAGCACCGACAGCCCTGGTTCACATACTCTTACTGCCATAACCAGGAGATTAGACAGTTTAAAGAACTCACTCCCACACAACCTCCCACAGGTGATTGATTTATAATTTGGCGTATCTAAATAGTTAACCCCATAACCAGGGCCATATGAGCCCACTGAGGATCCACAGGTAAGTTTCCACGATCTTCAAAAAATTCACTGTTAAGACCTATTTAGTGGGAAGCATTCACGCTGGGCCGCTCCCCTGTTGCATCAGATAATAGAGACATGGTCGTGGCTGATCAGCTTCCTCATACTGCCAATTTGGAAGTGGCACACGGTCCAGGTTCTCGTTATCTTGTTCAACGATGGGGTGATGGTACATTTTGCGACAAAACCGGGAAACCCCGTGAAGTGGAAGTTCAGGCAAGTCGGGTTGTCCACCCCTCGAAAGCTATTGAGCGAACGGTTGTCAGTTTCACTGTTCGATGACGATGGCCGACTCCATACTTCTCGTTCGAGAAGCGAAAACATGCTCCTACGTACTAGTAGTGCAGACGCCACGCTTGTGCGGCGAACCCGGATTTAGAACCCGTCTAGAAGCTCACGAAGAGTCGGTGGTCCGCTGTCGTCAAATCATAGATCCCATTTCTGACGAAGCCTCTGAGTCGACGCAGCTTGAACAAAGACAACCGGCCAAGCAAGACCTGAATGAGTCTGACCACCCGTTCTATCTTGTCAATCGTGAATCCCGTTTTGTCGTACCTACCCCGGCGCCGCTCCAAAACTCGCTAGGATCAAGTACGGGCGATAAAGGCGACGGGCAATGGGACGACCTTTGGAAACGGGCCGTAGAAGCATTAATGAAATCTCCCGAACTTCAAGGGCTCGGCGGCAACAATCCACAAGTTTTCTTCGACCGTGGCGAAAATGGAGAAATAGTCATTGAAATTCTCGAAGAAATACCGATGGATGGCAATGGGGATGGTGCGGTGGAGGGTGATGTGACTCCTGAAGAGTATGCACGTTTAGCGGAGGTGCTGCGAAATGTGGTATCCGGTATGAAGCGTGACGGGGAAACAAGGGATGGCGATCAAGATTGGGAAGAAGGGGAAGAAGGGGAAGGGTTCCACAGAGACGAGCTGTGATTGTAGGTCGGCTCTCTTGTCTAGTTTGGTCTCTAGGCCTGAATGCTATATCTGCGCCAATTCCCGTCTAGACATTGGAGGGAAGGTACGAAGAGTCATCCAGGAATTTATTCATATCCATGCTATTGAGCTGAGCGCATCAAATTTACGGGGTCACTAATCAGACATGGACAAATGGCCAGTGCTAATTCCCGTACAGCATCACCGACTGATGGATATCCTTTAGTTCCTCTAATCGGAAAAATGATAAATAATTTTTTTATATGTGATGGCATCGCGGCTGAAGTGACTCTGCTTCTTTGGCCGCACAAGAAGGTACGTTAGCCAACGTTTACCCGTACTCGTACCGGCCACAACACACCGAAGTGCCTGGCACATTGTCCCGTCTGTCAGTAGCCACCAACGCAAGCATGCAGTCCTTGAACTATACTGCATTTTTCCCAACCTCCGTTCACACGCGGACCTGATCTCGTAGTCCGAATTCCGGAACGCTGCATAAATAAATACATCATTGTGTCACAGTGTGGCATAGAAGTATGTCAAGTCCGCTCACCTCTGGAAAATTTCTATGCTTCTGTGGCGACTTAGGGGCCCTCTCGAAGTCTTGGCTATCGATGATCGTGCGCTTATCTTCGTCCTCATCCTCCATCCACCGTTTTTGACTCCTCTCTTCACATTCATTCTGTTTTTATGATCCATTCCATTTGTTATGTCCTCTATTTCTGCGAGTGCGTAAATTCCTTTATGACCGAATTATACCCTGCGATCTCATTATTCAGCTTTTCGCCAACAGTCGTCTCTTCCTGTCAGCTCGCTTCGTTCTTCGTCCGATCCGTAACCACGTGTTCATCCTGAAATTACACCTCGTGTGCTCAGGATTTCGTCTTCCACCTGCAGGTGCTGACTCGCTATAATTAATTGAAATGTTTTAAACCACCTAGAAGCAAGGTCCTATGGTGGACTCGTTGCCAATTTTATACTCCAGTCATAAACAAATTTCCCTGGTTCGTGTTCCCTCCCACAGTGCGTACAAACATGAACGTGGATATTTTAAAATGATATTCTATATTCTTCATTGCTACCTGATATTTGCTAGAGCACGACCTCATTTCTCTCACGTCCTGGCTGAGCATTGCCTCTCCCGTGCCCACGATGGTCGTCTGCCATTGAACAAATACTCAGATAAGGCTTTATTGTATTATTATTTAATAATGGGAAATCAGCGCTAAACATGTACTTTCGGTTGCATTCAGATTACTTTCTTCATGCTGAACCAACGGCGTGACAAGCGTTGGTTCAGTGATACCCAATTGCCAATTTACCGCTAGCCTGGGATAGTTTCCCTCTTGAATGTTCTGAATAACCAACCTCGCGTGAGGCGGGACGCTCTCGGCTCGACTGGGCGGTTCCCTCATGTTAGGATGCTGGCATCGTGCGAGCCATTCACGACTCACCGTCTCACAGGGTTTCAGGATGGCTCGCCCAACAGCAGCAAGGTCGTGTGCGTTCTCTTGTCGCGCAGCAGCGAAATTGGACTTGTAATTTGCGGTCCAGAGCCTCGGGATGCGGCATGTGTTACCCCCCGAGCTGCGGCTGAACGTCGAGTGGGCGTAAATTCTAAAAATGGATGGTCGACGACAGTGTCTTGGCCTATGCTGACACCCTCTTGGTCTGACGTATACATATTTCCTCAGTGGGCATTCGTGTATGCATCCTCAAACAACCGGGTGTAGCGACGACACAGGGAGGTTGGGTGTCCGATTTGAGCTGAATAGAAACGCGGGGGGACGCCGCGCGGTTTCAGCGCGGAGTGATCCACCTTGCTCGAACTAGGCCGGCGTTAGCTAAGAACGTCGCCGAGACGTTATCTACTTCGATGTTTGACCTCGTAGCTCGCTTCGAGCATTGACGACTCAGTAGAGCGTTCAGACGGGTTTTGTGCTATGACTCTGTAGGGCCACGGAGGAGGTCCAATCTGGATCCGCGAGCGCGGGGAGAGGGTGTCGGGACAGCAAGGCGGGACACTGTAACCTGATTTATACATAGGAACATCTTTTCGTCAAGGTATTAACGATACCTTACGTTGTCGGAGCCCACTGTGTGCCAGTGGGAACTAGCTTGCCGGCAAATTGAGTCAAACGTAACCGTTCTTTTGGTTTCAGCAGCGTCAGCAACCGTCATGATGGCCTGACCTCAGTCGAGCCTCGACGGCATATTTGGGAGGTTCCTCTGAGCCGTCCATTCTACCCCCTTTTCGAGAGAGAGCCCTCACGCAGACGAGGTGGCGTCCACGACGCCCCAGTTCTCAATGATGCAGCCACAAATGTGCTATCATCGTGTACGACAAGGTCAGCACATACATGTATCGGCATTTCCCCTATCCTCTCCTTTTGGAAGGGCGCCCATTTTGGCCCAAAGCCAGAATTTCTCTTGGAACGCCGAGACGGTTCAAGTGTTCCAGTTTCAATGCAGTCGGCAACTAATGAAAAAACAGTCTCCGGGTTTTCTGGACTCAGCAGCTTTGTCCTTTCACAGACAGTAGCACCTGCAACATGTGTACGAGTTCCATAATTGTTTCGCTTCTCTTGATCTTAATTGAAAAAAGACTGCTACGGTCTTTATAACGTGGGTGCTTTTCTGTTTCCAGGCGGAACTTATCACAAGCCATGGCTGGTGCTCCACTTTATCCCCCTTTCGAGCACTGAATGGTCATGCAAGCTTCGCCCCTCGCTCTTCAATTACTTCGCTAGCAATCGTTTGGTAACAGACACACATGTGTAGGCTTCCAACAACACTACGGTACTTTCCTGAGCTTAGGGCTGGTTACCCAACTTTTTAATGCTCCACGTTCATTTTTTCATCTCCGACACCTCGCCATGACACTTTTGTTCTCGTCAGCGCATGTTTTTGTCGCTCGTTCATTCATGTTACTGATGGTAATTCTGATGGTAGCCCCCTTCCGGACCTTGCATTCTCTTTCTGGGATGACATCTGACATTGACATGAGTGAACTCATAAAATATTTTGTTTAGGTACTAATTATTGGTGTAACTACAACATCTTCCTTCCATTGACTAGGACTCCTGGAATGTCTATCTCCGTTAACGCGACGCCAAGTTCCTGGAACTAGGTCCAGATGTCAGGGAAAGCCTTTCCATGTCTGTCAGAGCGTGTGGCTCCCTTAGCGTCTAACACGGTAGACTGACTCATAAAGTGCGTTTATGAAGACGGTCTATTGTGCGATGGCCCCTCGTGGTGCCGGCACTTTCTCCAGTGACCGGGAATATGCGAGCGCGCGTTCATTTCCATACGCCAACTTGGTCCAATCACTTGGTCCGGTGCTTTTGGTGCGCTTCTTGAACGAACACCGACGGAGAGCCAGACGAACGGACACTCCCCGTTGGCATACCTGAGACAATTTCGACGTCAGGGGGACATTGGCACCTGAGCCCCTAATTTGGAAGATAGGGTCTTTTTGTTTCGAAAAAAAAAGGGGGGGGACGGGGACGGGGACGGGGACGGTATGCATGCAGGCTCGTACGGATCCCACACGTCAGGACCTCTAAAGCCATTCGAGTCGGTTGCTGCAATAATATGAGCGATCCGTCGGGGGGGGGGGTCTTGCTTTCCGTCCCCCGATACGACGGCGTTGCCAGCCATGACAACACTCGGGCGGTACGAATTTCAACACTTGTACGTGAGCATCTTCTTTGTATGACCTGATTGATTGGGCGAGGAAAAAGAACGTTAAACGGTACTAGATAACGCACATTTGAACGCTAGTTAGTTATTCCTCATCGGGTTTAGCCTCAAGGACGAGTGTGGGAGTCGTGCGTCGTTACCTCATGCGTTATCTCCTTTATTCCATTACAGTGGATCAAAAGAGCACTCAGAGTGAGCAACAAGACCGTTGACGACGAAAATGAAAGAATAGGAAGCACATGAATATGTTGTTGATCCCTCCCGTTTCCAAGTGATTCAGAGTCGAAGGGAAAACAGAAAAAAAGGACGGACAGAGTTTGGTGGCAAGTAATAAATATTAATTATCCGCAAGCTCCGTCTCCGCATCGCATGGGATGGGAGGGCTGATTACCTACCTATTTTGATAGTGTCCGGCACTTCGAGGCTCCCGTTCTGCTCACAAGTTTCTCGTATATCTCAAGGCGCTCGATAAGGTTTCTATACGAAACGGAGAGATGTAGTGGGGTCTTCAAGCGCCGCGTGCGAGACCTTCGCAGATAAGATTTTTTTTCCGCCTTAGACTGAGGTGGCGTTGCCGTTAACGGGGATGTCTCAGTTGATCACTCTCAGGCGTGACCGCCCATGAACTAAATTATGTGCCCAAGAAAAAAACAGAGCCCCCATTTTGGCTGAAATAATCCGAAATATTTTAAATATTTTTTTGTAGGCAGCATCTTCCGCTGGACGAACCTTGCAATGTTGTGCTAGGTACACACGGTGTTCAACGAAAGTGAATTTCACTTTTCAGGACGTGCATGACCCAAATCATTGCCAGCTAGATTCAATTAAGTAGATGATAATGAAAACGAATGGAATCGTAGGGAGGGTAACTGCTATGGGACAAGCCCAGCGGGACGTGAAGATCTAGTGAGCAATTACGATGTGGCGTCAGTCCAGTCCAAAGGAGTGGCGTGCCATCGTTGGCGACAAGCTGAGGCAACATGTCCGATGAGATAAAAAAGAAATAGCATAATGATGGGAAGAGAACAAAGAGAGCATGTCAAGGGTAGAGCGAGCAAGCTAATTGTTGTTGCCGCTCTTCACGTGCTCGGTAATGACGACCGCAAGAATGGCAGCAATGATGGCAAGAATGATGATCGTAATGAAGAAACAGATCCACCGTTTTTTCCTTGCGGCGCGAGCGGATTCGACGGCCTTGTCCGCGTGGGCGACCCTAGAAGCACCGGCGTCAGAAATAGCAATAAGGGACACAGCACAGCGCACCCTGCTTCCATGTCTTTCTCGATATTCGCCGCGGTCGCTTCTACATTGTTTATCACGTCATTCTGCTGCTCTACCATGATGCTCATCTGCAGGAGTCAGGTCAATGACAGGCCACGATACATTCATTTCGACGTACGTCATTGAAAAGCTGAGCAAGTTCTGCAATAGTCTGTTCGATGCGGCGAATGTCTTGATGTCGCTCTTGGACTTCCCGGTAGGCGGCTCGTGATTCACCATAGCGGTTCGAGTTCATCAACTGATTCGCGTGAGGTCAAATATCAGACCAGTATTGAATGCACTTACAGCTTGGCTGAATATCTGACCACCAGACTCATCATTGACGACCGCCCGTATCTCCTCTGGCGTTGCATCGGGTTTCACTAGAAACACGCGAGCGAGTCCAACACGGCAACAACACGACGGAATATCACCATACCAATCTTGAACTGCCTCTCCATCCGTTGCTTGTACTTTTGTCGGTATTGTTGTTCCACCTGTTGATAGTTTTGGATTGCATCCACAAACTTGGACTTGACAAACGCGGTCTATGCGACAAGGTCAGACGCCGACCATGTCCGCTTCGAGTGCGCTCACCTGCTGCTTCCGTGCCTGTGCGTCGCGTCCACTCCCAGGTCTCCTCTCGAGCGCTTGAATGCGGCGTTTCAATGTCGCACTCAGCGCACTCGTCTCTTCCACGAGATCCGCCAGCTGTGCCGCATTCCGCTGGGCAGCCGCATCGTCCGTGTTGTTCAGCGACCGCGAATGAGAGTCGTCGATGCGTGCAATGTTGGCATTAAAGGTCTTGAGAATGTCTTGCAACGAGGCAATCTGCGAGAAAAAAGGATCAGGAAGGCGGCGTGCAAGAGGGGGCACGTACTTCGGCGTAGAAAGCGGACATGGTATCGCCAGAGTCACCCCCGCCGCCAGCGGTGAGGTGGGTGGTGCTGTCTCTGACGTCAGACATCTCGTATGTGCTGTCGTCTTGTCGGGTATACGGGTTCCCTCTATGGACTGGGCTGGTCATGGAGGATGTGTGTGGGACGGCGAAGCTCACCTGGCCTGCTGTTGGGCCTAGCGCAGAAGAGGCTGAGGGCATGGAACGGGGAAAAGGAGGAGCACTCACCCTCATTGCTGCTAGTCTGTCCATCGTCGGCGAGAGTGTAGAGTAGAGTTTCTGCGGTGGACAGCCTCGTTGCCGCTCATTCGCCCGCCAACTCCAGATAGCCAGTTACAAACAGTCGTAAATAGTTCTACACTGCCACCCCGGCCAGTGCATTCTTCAGCACGGCAATCTGTCGGTCGAGCGTGCCCCGACTTGGGCCTCCAATTGCCGTCCGCCGCTCCACGCTCGCCTCAAAGTCGAACACGTCCTTGACGTCGTCCCCAAACTTGTCGTGCAGCTGCTTGAAGTCATCCACTGACAGCTCGCTCACCGGACACCCCCGCCTCTCCGCCAACGCGACAGCACGTCCGGATATGTGGTGCGTCTCACGGAACGGCACCTGCGCGTGCACGTACGTGTGGCGTCTCCGTCAGTCGTCATTCCCTGCACATGCGTAATACGTACCCCTTTGCGAACCAGGTAATCAGCCAGATCCGTCGCAAGCACGTCCATCGTTAGCGCGGCCCCCATCTTATCCCCGTGCACCTTGTCCATCATCAACACTCATCCTACGCCACACACCATGGCTCAGGAACCAACTCACCGTCATCGTGGCAATCACGCCCTCGGCAATCTTGAGCGAGGCTCCGATCGTGTCCACCGCATCAAAAAGCGGTTCCTTGTCCTCTTGCAGGTCCTTGTTGTACGTCGACGGCAAGCCCTTGAGCGTCATCAGGAACCCCGCCATCTTGGGAACATCAGCCATCTGTGTGCAAATGTCTATGCTAGAAGACGCACGTTGCCAAAGATCCGTCCCGCCTTGCCCCTTAACAACTCCAGCGAATCAGGGTTCTTCTTTTGCGGCATAATGCTCGATCCAGTGCTGTCCATCATGATCTCCCAGTTCGCCGAAAACACATTACCTACGTACCTATATGCGTCGCTCAACGTGACGAATCCAAACTCGGCCGTCGAGTACACGATCAAGTCCTCGGCGAGCCGACTCATGTGTGTCATCGTCAAGCTTGACCACATCAAAAACTCGATGACAAAGTCGCGGTCGCCGACACCCCACATGCTATTCTCCGCCAGGGACGTGAAGCCGAGTTCGCGAGCGATGAACTCGCGGTCAACGGCAAATGGATTACCAGCGAGCGCACCGCTACCGAGAGGAAGGACGGAGATGCGCGGAACGAGCTGCCGCAAGCGTTCGAGGTCATTGTTGAACGAAAACGCGTGTGAGAGCAGGAAGTGAGACCAACGGATAGGTTGCCCGCGCTTTAGCGTACCCATTAGCCATATGCATTCATGCGCAGATAAATCTCTTACTTGGAGATGCGTATACCCAGGCAGCAGGATATCCCGCTCCTTGTCGGCACGCTCCACCATGACGCGCAACAGCCCCTCGAGACTTGTCTGCACGTCGGCCACTTGGTCCAACAACCACAGCCGCATATCCGTCGCTACTTGGTCGTTTCTGGAACGTCCCGTATGGAGCTTGCCCCCAAGCGGCCCAATCAACTCGCTCAGCCGTCGTTCGTTGGCAGTATGAATGTCCTCGTCGTCGGGTGCAGGCGTGAACTAGACAAGAATTGGACAATACAGAAAAGAGACGGCTGATCTGACGAGGCGCACCTGCCCGCTTTCCCATTCCTTTCCGACAGTCTCGAGCCCCTCGACCATCTTGCATTCTTCGTCGCTCGTCAAAATGCCAACCTTGGCGAGGGCCTTGGCGTAGGCGATCGAGCCACGTATATCAGCCGCATGCATGCGCTGGTCGTATCGGAGCGACTGGTTGAACGCGTGCATCCTGGCAAACGCGAGGTAAATCAGTTCCCAACTCGGTCAGAAAAGAGGGTGAATAGTACTCACAGCGGGTCCGTCTTGCCAGTGAACCGGCCCCCCCATAGCTTTTGCTTCGTAGGTTGCTGATCTGACATTGATCTGGTCCGTGTAAAATAGATGATCTGAAATAGAGCTTTTGCTCCTATCGGGTATTAAGCAGAGCAGACGTCGGATTTTATGGATTCTGAAGAGCCGGATATGCGCTGAGCAGAGGCGGCGAGGGCACACGACTGCGACTGATAAGGTTTTCGAATCTTCCGAACGTCAAAATAAGTACGATATGATTAGATTAGGATAGGTCAAGCATAGAAAAACCTCGTGAATATTTTATATATGTTCCGTCCTGTGGTAGCATGAAACGTGAATGTCGTGAGCAGGTGTACTAAATAATATCGACACAATTGTTCTTTTTCTTCTTCGATGTTAAAGCCAGCTATTCCTGTTGTCGTTAAAATGTTGGGGTGTCAAGGGGCATGAAAAGGCGAAGTGAGAGAATGAACAACGGTCAAGCTAAGTGCATGGACCAGAAGTAAATCAAACAACAGAGTGAATAAAGATCTAAAAAGTAACAAGATGAGAAGACAAATAACCATCGTACGAAAATGGCCAGGACTCCTAGAAGCAAACGAAAATGGAAGAGCAGGAAGCAAAAAGTGCACGGCCCACTCGGCGCTGAGTGGGTAAAAAGGCACATGGTGAGAGGCAACATGTGCTTGCGTAAACCGGCAGTGGATTGTGGGATCGCAGGAGTCGATTCGCGAGGATGTCGCGAGGCTTTCGAGGAAAAAGGATGACCGTTGTTGCTGTTTCTTCGTGCCCTCTCCTGCGCCGCAACTCTAAAAGAACCGCCTCTTGTTCGTCTTGTCATCCGATGGGATACGCACATGCACATGTGTAGGCGTTTCCTTATCTGTACAGGTATCAATGCTTCTGACCCAAGGATCCCCAAGCTCTTCATCGTATTCTTCTTCGCTGTCCTCGCCATCGTCGTTGTTACCACTGTTATTGTCGTCGTGACCCTCGTTCTCGATATCCTCCTCGGATTCCCCATGTTCCCCGCAGCCACATTGTTCGCCTTCTTCCAGCGCAATAATGCCGTCTCCTCCACCACGGCCCCAGAGCAGCTGGCCCATTGTCGTGCGAGCCTTCGGATCAAAGCACAACATACGGCGCAGTGCGGGTCTCGTCTCACGAGGAAGCAGACGGAAAACAGAATTAGGCGAGGTACGCGAGATAGTGCGTTTGCGAGTGGAAGTTCTGGAAGCCCCATGATTCGAAGATTGCTGCAACGCCGGAGGGGATGGGGCTGGACGACTGGGTAGTAGTTCCGAAGACAAGGTTGGTTGCGAGCGATGTCTTGGAGAGGATGTGATCAATTGTTCCGAAGTGGAACAACCCCCAGAAACATCCTCTGTCGAAACGATTTCAGTGTTCAATGTCGGTGGACTTGTGCCACAAACAGCAACAGAGACAGTATTCGCAGGCAGACTTTCCGTCGACAAACCTGGTCGACCAAGTTTCAACACGCTCTTGTCCATCTCGACTTCACAATCTATAATAATGCCATCGCTCGGGGGTTCGAGCCCCGGTGGAGGATGCGTCGCAGCCCTTTCGGGGCTCAATGGCATTTGCTTCGTCAGTTTGGCATTCTCCTCACGTCGTCGCTCCTCATCTTCTGCAGAGGAAAGGCTATGTGACGCAGAGCCAGAACGCGAGTTGACAGAGGTAATCGTAGGCGGATAAGGGTAGGTGCTTTCAGTAAATCTACTGGTCATACTGAGGATAGATTTAGCGTCGTCAGGCAGAAGCGATGCAGGTGTAAGCGAGCTTGCGGTCTCTGAAATGAATGAATGAACCCAGTTGAGTAAGTGTACAGGATTCGCGTATGAGTACACACCGCCTGAAGCAATACAACTCGTTGCAGATCCGTCGGCACAACAGGCAGATGGAACAGCCAAGTATGAAGACGCATTCGATGCTGAAGTTGCATCCAAGGGCCCTTTGCCATTCTTCTCTGCACCCTTCTCACCTTTCTTCGGGCGAGGACTCGAGCGGCCAGGACGTGGCTTATGTGATTCGAAGGGTTTTTCACCCTCTGACTCCAGGAAGGCACGGAAGGAAGCATCTCGTTCACGATCGGGAACTGCCCAAGGAAAACGTCGCAGAATCATGCAGACCTGTTATGTCAATTCAACCCTGGGTGAGCACTTGGTTTACGAAACGAAAACGATGCAGCCCTGAGTTGCCGTCACCGCCACAAGCCGGCTGCCTGACAAAAAGTCTGGGGTCACCGGGCACGAAGGGGGAGGAATGACGGCAGGGCTATACAAAGTACCGAAAGAGGGAACTCACAAAGATGACACCAACGCTCCACACGTCTGTCTTGCGGGGATCATAATTGCCACCAGCAAGAACTTCGGGAGCCAGATACGGGTCGCTACCCACTATCCCTGAAGCCTTGACAAGGCGGGCGTGAGTATGTGGCGCTGGCGCATCTGGCTGTGTCCCCAGGTACCCCATAACGGGGGTACTGGTACGCTCAGTTCCGGAAGAATTGGACGTAGTACCGCCCATGTCCGAACCAGGGTAGGCAAAGACGACCGCTGTGCCAAAATCGATGAGTTTAACTACATCGCCACAGGTGAGCACGCAGTTATCAAGTTTGAGGTCTCGGTGCGCAAGACCCAACGAATGGAGATACGCAACGCCGTTGCATATCTGACGAAAAACACAAAAGATCTCTGGACGAAGCATCTTTGCGGACATGACGACGGAGAAAAGATCGTACGGGGCATATTCCATGACCTTTTCTGAGTTAGAAAGGGACGTAAGCTGAGAGAGACAGCATACCTCGTAATAGTGACCGTGATCGCAGACGATGTCGACGGTTTCAATGACATTTACGTGCTTCAAGCACGCCCCGACGCAAAATTCGGCTCGCACCTTTTTCTCGTATTCGCGCTCTGTTTCGCCGGTGCGGCGAGGACGAAACTCCTTGACGGCATAGACTGCGCCGCCCGCCTTGGCGCGACCGCGTATGAGCCGCACAGTGCCGCCTGCACCGGAGCCAAGAACACGGCCCCACTTGCCGTACTTTTTGGTAAGGTGGGCATTCGTCGCGGAAGAGAGGGACGGGACTGGATGGGATGTAGGGTGGTCCGGGGTGGAGGGGGGAGAGTGGGATCGGCGCTGTGAGGAGATGGAGGACGAGGGAGAGGGCGTTTTGGGGGCGAGGAGGGCGGGCTTATCTTTGTGGTCCCTGTCCTTTGATTTGTCCTTGTGGTTGAGGGCCATGTTGATCAGGGCGGACAAGATGTGGGGATGGTGGTCCTTGTCCTTTGGGGGGGGGTGATCAGGGGGGGCGAGGGCGGGCACGACGTCGATGACGGACGTGTCGAAGTCGAGGCCCCTGCGCTGCTGCTGTGGCTGCATCAGTGGCTCTGCGGGAGTGTGGGGTGAGGTCGAGCTGGGGGAGCTCTGCTGGGAGGAGGGTGTCGAGCTGGCGGAGGTCTGGTGGTGGTGGTGATGGGGGGGTATGTGGTGGTTGAGGAAGCGCTTGAGATCGTGGAGGGGGCCGTGCTTGGGCGCTGCGGAGTCGGG
>JBBPKM010000482.1:0-14337 GCA_038089255.1 Austroboletus rostrupii
AATTAAATCAACATCTGTTATGCATCCAGGCGACGGTAATGGTACTACGACCTGGATGCCCCAAGGCCCACTAAGACCTGTTCCAATGGGTCTAATTGGCTTGGCCTGCGCGCGGCAACGGAAGCGCCACTGCAGAAAACTGGGTACAGTGCATCGTGCAGTATAATACCACCTCAAACACAAAGTCTCTGGGTGGGAGCTCAGTAATGCTGCACGCCGCACCAAATTGGATGTACGTTAGCATGTCGTTGCTTGCGGGGCTTTTTTTTCAAGAACCGTGTTGACTGTCTAGTGAATAGTCGTCCTGACACGAGTCCGGGCTTCATATAATGCCTCGAAGAGCGTTCCACGATCGATGCATGCAGAGGGTTTGCATATTGCTCTCGTGATCGTATCACTACATCCTCAGGCCTCCATGTAAATCAAATTTCGCCCCGCTATCAGCTACCACCAGTTTGGTTATCGAATCCGACGAAACTCCTCCCAAGTGATGCAACTCCGGACCACAAAATCTAAAATCCTAGAATCCCTCACGTGCACTGAAAAAGAAAACCCTTGGGACACTGCCGTCTAGCGACGGCGGTGAGATTCAGCATCTTCGCCGAGAACGCAATCAAAAAGTATATTTCGTTACGGTGGAGGATTGTAGGAGGGTGACATCTGGAGCGACTAGAGTCGGAATCGTAGCGGTTACTTTGCTTCAAACGTCGCAATGTAACATGTCCTAGCGGCCTTTCTTCCTTGGCATCTTATGTCGATTTTGTTTCACGGCGCTGAAGCTGCGTGCTGCAGCAACGTCAGAGTCACTTTGCCTTCTGACTCGGGATGTGAGTGGCATAACCAATGTTGACTCGACTCGTCTGTGCTAAGAGTCGATGGAACTATAAAATAGGACTCCTAGTAGTGCTTGCCTAGTGCCGAAACTGTACGTCGGTAATGTTGTGCCGATGCATACTGTCACACTCACCAGTGGCCCTC
Organism: Austroboletus rostrupii; assembly: GCA_038089255.1. NCBI lineage: Eukaryota > Fungi > Basidiomycota > Agaricomycetes > Boletales > Boletaceae > Austroboletus > Austroboletus rostrupii. The sequence goes on from JBBPKM010000482.1 coordinate 979, forward strand.
GGACTAAATGGTACTTTGCAGTAACCCGTAGACCTGCCAGTAAGTAATTTTCTGGCGCTGCTTTAGCGGGCGAACACTGATAGCACAGCGAATCAATATTTTCTTCTCTGTGTAATTAATATTTACAGCCGAGATTCAGGCTTACAGCGTCGTCTAATCAGTCCAACTGATTCAACCTGTCTCTGAGCGACCGGTGGGGGCGAATCGAAGGCTCGTATGACGATTTCCATAAATTGTCTGAATCTACTCAATTTAGCGTCAGTTTTCAAGTTTTCAAGAACGTCCCACAAGATTTGCATTGTGTTCATGGAATGAGTCCTACGAGTGGGAGTGACCTGGACGAAGAACTTGAGATCAGGCGCTGCTTCGACGACCAGGACAGCCATTTGGAAGCAATTCCAAATTATGGCACTGAGTGGCAGAACTTCTCGCCGGTCCCGGCCGCTCTGTCGAAGGTTTACGGACCCGCCGTTACAGGCTTCACAGCTTGGCGTGGAAGATGGCTTAACCGGTTTTGAAGCCATTCACCATTCCATTTCTGTCACTCGCGCGTCTACAGCAGTCAATTTGGCGTCTCCAGCCTGCATACTTGACTGGACTGATGCGCCAAGCCGTCGAACAACTCAGAGAGGAAGACAGTCCGCAAGGTCGGCTGCGAGCATCCGCGGGCACACGATGCTATACTGTCCGTGATCAGTTTATCGATCTTCGTTTGAGCGTGGGCTAGCCGATTTACTGATGCTGTATCACGTCGTTCGCTGTGACAGGCCGTACGCGGGTTCTTCCTTCAAGACGATCTCGAATCGAAGGAGGACCTCGTACGTTTACCTTTTACTACTATAGAAACATGTTGGCTGACCGATGATGTGTAGGCCGTAAGCTGCGTCCTTGTCGGCGGAGCATTGACGGAACCCTGCTCCTTTTCTAGATTCCCTCGCGTTTTGGGCTCAAGGACGATGGCGACAATCGCTGGGAAAAATTCAGAGAGGAAATTGGACGGCTCAGTGCGAATGCATCGCCGGAGACAGTGCAGGTCAAGGTCGTCTTTCTCGGGAGGCACGGAGAAGGGTATCGTATGTGCCATAAGTTAGCCATAGTTCTCATCCGTATTTACCCAATGCCCCACACAGATAACGTGGCGATGACAAAGTACACCACTGAGGTAGGTTTCATGGTCTCGGTGATGGGATAGGCTTTCTGACTAACATCGTTTCTCCCCAGGAATGGATAAGGCAAGCTTGATAAATGGGTCGATCCATGTGCCCGCATCCTTATTTTTCTCCTTATTTAAATGACCCCGCACTAGCTGCTGGACGAGACAAAACGGCGACGAAGAGCTCGTATGGGGGCGTGAGTAGTCACTGGTGTTGTTTATGACCCACGTGCATGGACTTCGAGTTTCCGATTTCAGCCGATCCCGAACTCACCGCGGCGGGCATTGAGCAAGCAAAGTGCGCCCATGAGGCGTGGCAGAAGGAAGTCGAACACGGCATCCCTCTTCCGGAGAAACTGTACAGCAGCCCCATGCGCCGCGCTATCAAAACGAATCAGATCACGTTTGATGGTTTACTAAGGCCGGACCTCAAAACGACCATCGTAGAGGTAGTAGAGATTCGCTCGTTGAGAGGGCCAGTATGCTCAAAATGGTGTCCTGCCCCACAGAACATCCGCGAAAAGAACTGCGTATCGACGTGCGACAAGAGACGAACGAAATCGGAGATTGCCACCGATTTTCCCGACTATCCATTCGAGGAAGGGTTTACTGAGGAGGATGAAACGTGGGACCCCGACATTCGGGAGACACTGGATGAGCTAGACGTCCGCGCCAAGAAAGTGCTGGATATGATATTTGGCAAGGACGAGGAACAGTGTGCGTCCAGAATTTACACTATCAGAGCGCTACACACATGAAGGGGTGATTACACTTTCTAGTTATTTCCATCACGTCACATCATGCATTCATTGACGCCTTTCTCCGGGTCTGTGGACACCGCCCTTGGGCACTACCGACGGGAGGCGAGCATTTTTTTTTTTTGAGGATCTGATCTGAGCATCACTTACTTTCCATCGGAGCAGGTGTTCTACCGATTGTTCTGAGAGCCGAGCAGCCAGCGCTGAATTGAAAGCATAACGTAACAGATATCTGTACGACATTAAGCAGTTGACTGAATCAAATATGTACGTAGAGGTTACTAGATCCTTGCATAAACAGCAAGATACCAGCACGAACATAGTTTAGACTTATAGCATTAAGACTGCATCATTTCGTACATTACACTGAACCTGAACTCTCCGCTGTCCGACCAGCGAATATGGACATGAGACCCGATGATATACAGATTATTGCGTGTGATGGTACGTAATCAGTGCCGGAATGGAAGGACTATGGAGGATGGAAGCCCCGACGGCCTCCAGTTTTTCGTACTCGTCGACAGTTAACTCGTGAGCCTTGAACTTGGGGGAACCGAAGACGAGGTGATCCGTGACACACCATCATAACACCACTTGGCGGAACCGGTCTTGCACGAGGGGATCTACTTAAGGCACGCGTGAGCAACATGTCATATCTCTATACATAGGAAAGGCTAGTTTCACCACTATCTGTTACCTTGCCACCATTGGGATCGACTCGACTCGGCAAACTGGCGACACAGCACGTCCAGGCTTCCTGGGAGTTGACGCACCATCGCTGGCATCTGCGGCTTTCCGTTTAATAGGTGTTCAAAGTGTTGTGACAGAGCGCGCCGTCACGCGTCACACAATAGACTTTTCTGGAATGTGGGAGGGTGACATAATTAACGAAAGCATGAGGTTCGAGTCTCGGTTGCGTTTTCAAGAAGCTAAGAATCCGTGCAAGTGAGGCGAATCCAACGCAAAGCGAGGCCATCACCGTCGAGATCGAGCACACGCTAGTTAGACAAGCCCAGTGTGCTAATATTGGTACGACTTCCCTCTTCGCTCAGAGGACGGCGTTGTCAAACCACTGGGGTGCTCCTGACGCCGATGTGAAGCCCGGCGGTACTTGCACTGTGAGAGGCTAGATTAACCGTGCCGGGGGGATGTTCCTCACTAATGTCCCATTGGAGGTGGGCACAGCATGGCAGAGTGCGAATCCGCTTGTCTCACTGCGGGGTGGGCGGCCATGCCAACAGGGCTGGACAATTGCCAAGCAAGGTACCATGGCAACGCTGTCGAGAGCTGAGACGGCGGTCCTTGTGGTGTTGTGGTGCCAAAGCGAGACCGCAGGGGACGAGGACGAGCGGGGTGGCGGTAGTCGTCGACAAGGACGGTGAGCAGCAGGACGGCTTTCTACTGTAACGTACGTTTGATGGGCATTCACATGAGCTGTGTGGGAAATCAGGCCAAGTTAGGCAATACCCTTTGCCCAGCCCTGTACCCGAACCCTCTGCCCAGCTGTGAATTTAATTTTCCGTTTATTTCGACATCTTGCCCTCTATCATCAACCATCATCTTCCCCACTCCTTCTTCTCCCCGTACGTACCGTCCTCCTTGTTGTCGCGCACAGCGAGCTCACCCCTTTCCTTCAGTGCCACATCGCTCTCCTCTCTGCCACCATCTGCACAGTGAGTACGCGCTCCCGACGCGTCATCCTCGGGTTTCGCGTCGCTGAGCCCCTGCTCACGCTGCCCTTGTTTGCAGATGCCTGAATCTCGCGAAGACTCTGTCTACCTCGCTAAGCTCGCCGAGCAGGCCGAGCGCTACGAAGGCAAGTCGTCATACTCCTATTTTTGGTCGTGTGCCTCATGTTGACCGATTCCCCCAGAGATGGTAGAGAATATGAAGCGTGTAGCCTCCTCGGACCAGGAACTCACCGTCGAGGAACGCAATCTCCTCTCCGTTGCATACAAGAACGTTATTGGTGCCCGCCGTGCATCATGGCGCATTGTTTCGTCTATTGAACAGAAGGAGGAGTCCAAGGGCAACGAGGCCCAGGTCGCCATGATCAAGGGCTACAGAGAGAAGATCGAAAGCGAGCTTGCCAAGATCTGTGAAGACATTCTCGATGTCCTCGACAAGCACCTCATCCCTTCGGCCGCTACTGGCGAGTCCAAGGTATTCTACCATAAGATGTCCGTTGCTTTGTTTCTTTTCGCGTGCCTGTCATGGTCTGACTATTTTTAGGATGGGTGACTACCATCGTTATCTTGCCGAGTTTGCAACTGGCGATAAGCGCAAGGATAGCGCTGACAAGTCTTTGGCTGCCTACAAGGATGCTTCGGATGTCGCTGTTACCGAACTCCCACCAACACACCCCATTCGACTTGGTCTCGCACTGAACTTCTCTGTGTTCTACTACGAGATCCTGAACAGTCCCGATCGTGCCTGCCACCTTGCCAAGCAAGCATTCGATGACGCTATTGCTGAGCTTGACACACTCTCAGAGGAGAGTTACAAGGACTCTACGCTCATTATGCAACTACTACGGGACAACCTTACTCTCTGGACGTCAGACATGCAGGAAACTGGTGAGTATACACTGAGTATTTGCTGTAGACTTGATGCTGACTCGGTCTGCAGACAAGCAAGACTCGAAGGAGGAAGGCGAGGCCGCTGGCGATGACTGAATAGCGTTGGCCCCTCCCCTTGCACCCGCGGTCGAGGAGCGGTGGTCACCAGCTGGCGTCCGTCGGGTGTTTTCTCTTTTGTCATTACATCATTTGCATCCTCTCACTTGTCGCATCTTTTTCCTTTCATGTTCTTTTATTATACCGTAGTATGCTGCGGTGGCTCGTTGTCTCTGGTGTCATAGAGGCTAATGGAAGAAGTTTGAAAAGCGCAGTGATGAGTGGACAAGGGCAACATTTGAGTGAGAAGTGCAAAATTGAACGTGTAGTTCGCACGGTCAATGTCAAGTAGCCTTCCATGACCAAGAATGCATCAACTATCTTGGGCCTGCTCGCCTTGTCTATAGCCTACGCTGTTTTCCTTGCTGCGTTGGACATTCCACGTGTAATATCGCCGCAGGGATGTCGGATGTCATGGATGTCACCTTCCTACCTGCTCCAGCCAGACTTTAATACCTCTTGGACACCACTTGCCGATCGTTATTCGCTCTGGTTATACCGTGAAGTCGGATGGGAGCCTAACCAGGTGAGGGCTTGCAGGACTGGAGACATTGGTAGCTAACAGGCCGAATGAGGCAGCCAATGGGACTGCCCATCTTGTTCATACCAGGAAACGCAGGGTCGTCGCACCAGGTTCGTTCGATAGCGTCGTCTGCTGCCAGACAATACTTTTCGGCGCCATTCGTCGTCTCACACGAGTTCACAAGGCGAAAAGCGAAACCCATTGACTTTTACGCCGGTAAGTTTAATTTTTATTCTCTCGACTTATTATTTATGTGACCTCACCGCAGCGGAATTCAACGAGGATCTCTCCGCCTTCCATGGGTCCACGCTGGATTCTCAAATTGCGTATACGTCTGCGGCGGTGGAGTACATTCTCTCCCGATACCCTCGCGACACCAACATCGTCGTCATGGGTCACTCCATGGGCGGTATCGTAGGCACTGCTCTTTTGCCGTCCGGAAACATCACGGCTCTCGTCACCATGTCTACGCCGCACACCCTACCCCCCGCACGGTTTGATGCACACATCGAAGCGATATACGACCGAAATCGAAAGACACTGAATGAAGATCTGACGCCGATCCTGTCCATTTGTGGCGGTGCGACGGACATGATGATTCCTTCCGAGTCATGCGTGCTTCCGGTGGGCGAGGGATACCGGCGGACGGTGTTCACATCCGCACTCGAGGGTGCGTGGACGGGCGTCGGACACCGCGAGATGGTGTGGTGTCATCAGGTCCGGTGGCGTGTTGCTCGGGCCGCGCTGGAGCTGGGAGTCGCAGGCACGCCAGATGCGCGTGTGCTCGTATTGGATCGGTGGTTGCGCGACGCGAGCGTGTTGCCACTACTGCCGGACGGGGGCCTCCGAGATGGGATTCTCGAGGGGTACGAGGTGCTCGCTGGGGATTTACAGCTCGTTGTCGATCGCCCCGTTGGGAAGCGGGCATACCTGTTCCCTATCTCGAACGAGGATCCTGAGCGGCGGACATTGCGTCTGTATGTGTCGCAGGGAAGCGTCTTGGATGTGGGCCCACGACACGTATCTGACCTGCACGTGACGGTACACCAATGTGCGGGCGTTGGTGTGTCGTGCGAGGCGCTTGTGCCGACACTGTTGACGCTTTTGCCGAGTGTGGTTCCGGGCAAGCCATTCCCGGTTTCCGACGAGGGCGCGGACGAGAGTGAAGGTGTCGTATTTTACGAGGCGGAGATTCCGGATGAAGCGCAGGGCTGGGTGGCAATCATGTTCGATGGTGGTGGGGATGGTCGTGGTTGGGTTGCGGGAGGGTTGGAAGGAGTGAGAAACGTCGAGAATGCATCCGGCCTCTGGGGTGAGTGGGTGTTGCTTGACCATGTTCTGCGGGACTGGATCTTTTTTTTTTTGCAGACTTGATTTTTGGTGGCGTCAAGCTATCATTGCCTCGATCTGATGCTGGCACGGGTAAAGTGGACATCCGTCTTCCACGCCTCCCAGCGACTGCACTATTGGTGTATCGGCTCATCCCTAAAATTCAGGAATATTCATCGTGTCCAGGTAGGTTGTATATGCGCTTCTCCATGACATATGTTGACACATGGTCAAAGCACCTCTGTTTTCTCCGCTACTCGTCAGCACTTCGCAGGTTCCTGAACAGCATTACCATCGTCTTGCCTCTGACGAGCCCGTGTTCTTGCATACGCATGCTCTTGCACCTTATGTTCCTCTGCTGCGCTCTTCCCCCACTCACGGAGTCAATCTCACGATCCATACATTTGGATCTAAATGTCAAGATGTCGTGGAAGTTCGACTATCGATCGACTGGTGGGCTTCGGTGGGTAGGCTGGGCACGCGGTATCCCACCACGCTGCTCGGCTGGGGTATTGGCATCGTCTCGCTTCTTTTGTTCCGTTCCTGGAGTATACGTGGTCAGAAACTCGATGTCGGGGACTCGCTGGACATGTTTATCAAGCAGGACATGCCCGCGCTAATGGTGGCTGCGGGAGTGATGGCGATGCTCCCGTTGGGGCCCGATTATTACCTTGGGATTGGGGATGAGCTGGGAGTTTTGCGAGTGGTGCTGGCGGTGCTCTTTGTCGGTGTGGCAGCTGGGATGGTGTGCGTCACCTGGTGGCTATTGGTGGCTCTCATGTGGCCGATCGGGCTGCTAAAAATTCCCATTGCGAGGTGCTGTACGTCGAAGGTTTATCTACGTGGAGCTGACGACGCAAAGTAGGAGACCCGAAGACGCTGGCGCGAGACGACGGACAGTCGTGTCCATGGTCGTCGTGCTCGTGGTTATATTTGTGTTCGTACCGTGGCAGGTGGCATTTCTCGGATGCTGGGTGACGCAACTGCTCCACTGCGGTGCCAACGGTCGATGCAAGCCATACCCGGGTTCTGTGCCGACGGTGTCGAGTACACCTACGAATCAGGCACCGGTGGATGGACAAGGGGACGGCCCGCCGGGTGTGCTCAAACCAACGTTTGGAAACACTCATCACCAAAACACGCATCTACTATTGCTCATGACGTGGCTTTTGCCGCTTGTAGCACCGGTGTTGGTGGTATGGGTACGGACAGTCCGGACGGTGGGGTACAGACCGCTTAGCGGGGATCACAACGTGTTCAAAGTTGCCCCGGTGGTACTCTTGGATCTGATGCGAGGACGGCCGCTTGACGTGACGTGCGTTGTGTTTTATCTCGCGATCGGCAGGTTGTGCTCACGATCGCGTACAGAGTAGGATGGTTGCGGTGGGGCTGGGTTGTCGTTGCGGGAATGGCGTTTGTGCTTAGTGGGCGGAGGGCGTATATGGTGTATGATGCGGCCAACGTAGAGATGGCCATTGTGGTGCTTTATCAAATGATGGCGTGGTTGATATAATGATGAATACAATACACAGGGCCGAGCATACATTAAACCTTTCAGGCTCCAGCCTCGGGACTCCAACTCCGAGCAATGCCTCAAAGACTGGACTTATTTGTAATCAACTTCCGCAAGTCTTGTTGTAAATTGTTAGTGGACTCTAGCAAGAGAATCCCGTTAGTGATACCGTCGGAGGTACTCAAATCTGAGCCGCTGCCGCCTTTGCCGCTGCTCTCGCCTTTGCCGTTACTTTCGCCTTGGCCACTGCTTTCGCCTTGGCCACTGCTTGCGACTTTGCCACTGCTTTCGCCTTGGCCACTGCTTGCGACTTGGCCACTGCTTTCGCCCTGGCCACTGCTGGCGACTTTGCCGCTACTTTCGCCTTGGCCACTGCTTGTGAATTTGACGCTGCTTTGGACTTGGCCGCTGGTTTCGCCGTGACCACTGCTTCCGACTGTGCCGCTGGTTTCGCCGTGGCCACTGCTTCCGACTGTGCCGCTGGTTTCGCCGTGGCCACTGCTTTCGACTTTGCCGCTACCGTCGGCTTTGCCTTTGCCTTTGTCTGTGCCTTTGCCCTCCTCTCCGACTTCGTGCTGTCCGCTCTGTGTCGCTCTCTTCTGTATGACGGTATCGGTACCGTTGGCGCCGGCTTGCGACGATGTGTTTACCTCCCTATTCTCAATCAATCTCTGTCAGGTAAGATCTATTCCTGATACGCACAGAACACGCAATGGAATTGGGCCTCTCCCATCACTACATGGCCTGTAAGGGAAAAAGAGAAAAAAAAAGTTAGTGTAACCATCTTGTTCTATTTTCATCTCTCGACTCACGGAGTAGAGTCGTTGATGACTTGGTTGTCGTTATGATCATCCCGAGGGAGAATTTCTGTTGCATTGCACATCGTCTCGTCGTGTTGCCGTCGTAACTTTCCGGCATGTTTTACGATGTCACTGAATAAAAAAAGAATCAGCCAAAATATCATGTTCTATTGTCGTCTATCAACTCACGGAGCAGGAGTGGGGATGGACAAAACAGGGACCACGAAGACGGCAGCGATCAAGGAAGCCACAGAGATAAAAGTAAAGCGCATATTGCGATGTCAAATAAAATGTAATGAACGAAGGCGCTGGATGCAAGTTAAAAAGGCTAGCGTGTGGGGTGAGCACGTGGAGGCGAAGAGGTGAAGAAAGGGGTGGAGACGTACTAGCCAGTACCTGTGAGCCGAATGAGAATGAGAATGAGAATGGGCTGTGGAACGAAATGTCAGGCAACCTATTTATAGACTCGGAAGCGCCGGGCCGTGACGGAAATACGCAGAATGAACGTGCTAGGCTGAGACGTCACATCGCGTGGAACGGGTCCAGTGATCCTCAGCTTGCACAATGCACCACGGCTGCTGAAACACGATGGATGTCAAGTTTGCTGGATGCCATCATTCACATGATAAGGTATCATATGAATGATGGCATTCCAGCCAAGTTCTGCTGAGCGGCAAATTCAATGTGTTAGCTTTGAGCTCATTCCGATCGAGGCAATTGGCAACATATCTAAGCTATAGATGAGCAAAATACGCTACCGAGTTTGCAAGACAACTCACCAGTCAAGAACTCCTGTTCAAGCTTGACAGCCTCCGTGATGATACGTTTCATAATATCTGGATGTAGACGTAGACGGCGCTTGGGGTGACTAAAATGTGAGAACGTGAAGTCACTAATCCGTTCATTGGTCGGGCATTAGTCCACGCTTCTTCAGCCGGAAGACCGAAGTAAAGGAATCGGATACAATGCCTTTAACTGCGGCAAAGGTGGCCGGGTGCTCAGCAAACACTGGGCGCTCGTCGGAAATCCGTCGGAGGCCCAGTCAGCTTTGCGCTTGGCACAGGGAATTGTGTCCACGGCGTCAAAGAAATATTCGCGTTATGCAGGATCGATGATGTAAGCATCCATGAAGAGAGAATAGATTTTAGAGTGAGAAGGCGAACGTGGGTGAGGAGCGTTGCAATGGACACCATCGTCATGGTGTATTGTCGGGACATCAGCGAAGTTTACCGATGGATAGCGCTTCTTTTTTCGACGACGGGTGGATTTGATGGCCGTGGCCATTGAGACGCCAGGATCATGGATCGACTGTGCTGGATGTGGAACAAGCTTGCAGAAGTGGGGAGGAACGGCTTTGTGTGGAGCACAACTTGGGAAAAGTAGCTACAGGCAGTAAGGACTTGTTTTGGCTAAATAAGCCGGCAGCATCAGGGAGTGGTGATATAGAACATGGGGATGAGTTAGAGATAGTCCGGAAGACGGGGAGGAAGAAAGGGGAAGAATTGTCGCGGCGGGACTAGACGGGGTGTCGGTGTTCAGCGCTCAGCGACGGGGCATACTTTACAACTATATTGACAATCTTCCTACTATAGTACGATACTCTTTGGCTAGACTCGAGTAGGCCACGAAAGCGCTGTGCGGATTTTTCGTGCAAACGCTACGCCGCCATATTGATTTGTCATAAGCTATGAGTAGTCTGTTGTTTGGCCCTGTTAAATTCCAAGGCCGGTTCAGTCCTTGAACACGTCCGGCCTCCGACCATTTATTTCTGTGCGGTTGCGTCTTTTTTTCCCTATTGTTGTGCTCTCAGGCTCATTGATTCGACTTGACAAGCACATCTAGGCCAAAGTTGTCTTATAAACGTGTTCACTCCTGACTCGTCGCTATCATAGTCTCCAGGGCCATGGAATCCCCGTTTGATGACCATCCGCCGACGCTTTCTGCCTCACCGTCTTCCGTCAGAGGCATCTCTCCCACAAGGCGCCGGAGCAACAGTTATAGAGACAATTCAAGCCCGATAGGCTCCGTCGATCCCACACCGCGCCCCCGCGGCTCTCCAACCCTCACGCGCTCCTTGGACCACCCAGATGCCCGCGAGCGACAGCTCACCATGGACGTCGACCTCGCCCTCCACCTTTCGCGTGCTCGCAGGGAATCCGACGTACCCACATCTCCGTTCGACGCACCTCGCCCAGAACCCGAGCCTCCGTTTGGTTCCTTTTCGGTTGCCGAGCAACACGACTTTCAGCTCGCTCGCGGGGAGGATCCGCTCATTGATCACCGCGGCGATATCACCTCAGTTCCCTCGATGCTTGGCCTCAATAGGCTCGGCGAGTCCCAGGATCCATCTGTCTTTGCTGCTATGCAGGGCCAGTGTCCGTTGCCCAACTGCCAAAACGTATCGTCGCCGTCGGTGCAGACCTTGCCCAAATACCAGTTTGGTTCACCCCGCTCTGTGTTCGACTTTACGCTCCTCGAGAATTTTGCTACACAGGAGAAGGAGAGTTTGGGTCTGACGACTATCCGGCCACCAGTTATCAGGATGCGCACGCAAAAACCACAGAGGGAGGATGAACGGAGAGACGAAGAACACCCGACCTCGTCCTTGTTGTCGGATATATCCATGGCGACTGCCGTTCCGTCCCGGCCAGGTACTCGTCAACGTAAGCTTAGCGAGAGTACCCCTATTCCTCGACCTCATCGCAGAAACGGCCGGGGGAAAGTGGCGCTCTTTGAGCATCAAGCAAATGAGCCTGCGTCGGGGTTTCCCGCGAGGATCACAGTTGGCGGCCAGCTTAGCGTTATCCCTTCCTCCGAGGATATCTCTGGCATATTCTATAAATTCACATCGCCTCTTGCCACGGGTATCGGCGGTATCACGCCCCCTGGCCATGACAGGCCGTACAGGTTCTCGTTCTATTCAAATACCTTGTCGGCGACTATCCACGCCCGAAGCTTGTGCGAACTTCCTGCAGAAGGCCAATCCTTTGAGGACTTGTTCAGTGGTCTGCCTTGTTCCACCCCAAAACAAGGTGATGCCACAGGAGGACCTCCCGTTCTAGATACGCCCGTACCTGTGTTTGCTTCTCGACCGGCTTTCTTCATCCCCAATGGGAAAAGAATACCGTCCAACTCGGAAGGCGTCCGAGCGAGTTCGCATAATGTACGGCCCGTGGACAAGGCTGATCCTGGGCCGAATGACCCGGAACGCGAATCCGGCCCGGACGCGGAGGCAAACACGTGGTGGCTTGACATACAAAGTCCGACCGACGAGGAGATGAAAGTGTTGAGCAAGGTATTTGCGTTTATTTTTTGCACTATTATGCACACTCTCGACGCGAAATCTCATTGAAAGGTATTCTCTATCCACCCTCTGACCACAGAAGACATCCAAATGGAGGAAGCTCGCGAGAAGATTGAGCTCTTTCGGAATTATTACCTCGTTTGTTTTAGAAGTTTCGATCAAGATCCGTACAGCCCCACGTATCTCGAGCCCTTGAACATGTACATCGTCGTTTTTCGCGAAGGTATATTGTCTGTGCGTCCTTTTTATTTCATGTTTTGTGAAAATATTTTTGAACTCATTTTGCCATCGGATTAGTTCCACTTTCGCCCAACGCCACACCCACAGAATGTTCGCCGTCGGATCAAGCAACTTAAGGATTACATCAACGTCACGTCGGACTGGATTTCATACGCCCTGATCGACGATATCACTGATGCTTTTGGGCCGCTCATCCAGTCGATCGAGTACGAAGTCGACTCGATCGACGAGCTCGTGCTCATTCTCAAGGAAGCCGAGCAAAGCGATATGTTGCGCCGGATCGGGACGTGTCGCAAAAAAGTGATGGGACTCCTTCGATTGATGGGTAACAAGGCGGACGTCGTCAAAGGTTTGGCGAAGCGGTGCAACGAAAACTGGCGGGTGGCACCGACGTCGGATATTGTGGGTTTTTTTCCCTCCCTTTCTGTTTCGGTCCATAGCGCTCATTTGTACTAGGGTCTATACCTCTCGGATATTCAGGTATGTTTTTTTTCTTTTCTTTTTCATCTAAAGGAAAAAAAAAACTGGACTTGCTTGGCTGACGTGCATGAAGGACCACTTGATCACGATGACCCAAAACCTGAACCACTATGAAAAGATTTTGTCGCGCTCGCACTCCAACTATCTCGCGCAAATCTCGATCGAAATGACGGACGCCAACAACCAGATCAATGACGTGCTCTCCAAGTTGACCGCCCTCGGGACGATACTGGTACCGATGAACCTGATCACGGGTGCGTTTTTGGCTCGTGCCTCCAGCTGAACCGACATGACCTTTTTCTTTTCTTTTCTTTCCTTTTGGCTAGGTCTTTGGGGTATGAACGTGCACGTACCGGGACAGGATGCGGTATGTCGAACACGTCTCTGACGGTCTGCCGAGTGCGCAAAAAGTAACTGACGTTTTTTTCTGTGCAGTCGGGTTATGCATGGTTCTGTTCCATCGTCGCGTGCCTCGCAGCATTTGCCGCCGTCGGCGGATACACGACATATCGTTTCATGGTTCGACGGTGACAAAAGGCAAGTTGTTTTTTTTTATGAAAGAAAAAAAAGAAAAGAAAAGAAAC
>JBBPKM010000483.1:0-14319 GCA_038089255.1 Austroboletus rostrupii
GTCTTCATTTATGGACTTAACTTTTTTCTTTCTACAATGCCCTTATTCGGACTACCTCGGCATTGTATCTGCTGCCACAGATTTCCTTCACTTTGTCATTTTGATTATATCGCGACTGCGCCTTGGTCATTCGATAGCCCAATCATGCATTGTATTTCCTTTTTGTCTCTAGGTCCATGCTCCACATCGATACCAATATTAGTTGAACGTGTAGCACTTTGTACTCTAGTTTAGTTCTCCTTGGTTAATACCAAGCTCACTTTGCTCCTCAACATTCTTTTCCATCGAGTTATCAAGCACTGAGTCATTGTCCTACTCTTGAGTAGACGCTTCCTTGTGCTACTATCACATGAGGTCTTTATCTATCTCTTTACAGGTCTATGGTACTTGGTTCATCTGAGGCTATGCTTGGTCCTACCCAGAACAAGTGTAACAAAAGAACTAAGCTCCTTTGTTGCGACTAGCATCACCTAGTTTGCCCACCATATCAATGAATCGTTTCTCATGGCAAAATTGGCAGGCCTCCCCTGTACCCTCTACTGTGTCCAAATCTTTGGGAGAAATTCCCACAGATCCTGACAATCCTATTGACACCGAAGCCCCTGAATTTTGGCAGCTTGAGCAACAGTTAAGTCGCTTGCTTGTAATACTGTGCGTACCGACCCCACCAAGTCCTATGCCCCAACCGCAAACAGGAAGAATCTTCTCCTTCCCACCTGCTAACATCACAGCACCCACAATGTCTAACACAGCCACTGTGAAACCAACTGAATTACACCTCGGAGCCCCTGAGGATTTCAATGGGTTGTATGCCAGGGCATTACCCTAGCTATGGTCAGTATAGATGTATCTGGCCATTAACGACAAACTCTATGATACTGCAAACAAGCAGATTGCATACGTGCTATCATTTATGAAGAAAGGGACCACTACTACATGGGCAGATAACTTTAGAGAATTGAAGCTAATGGCTGGTTTCTTCACTCTGGGAACCTGGGCTGATTTTGAAACAGAATTCTGTGCCGCATTTGAGAATGCAGACATCAAGGGTGACTCATTGGCCTGGCTGGCCCATGAATGCATTACAGAAAATAGGAGAGGCGGCTACAACCCAACACTCCAAAAATACATCACTACGTTTCAAAGCAAGGTTGCATTGACAGGTATCACTGACGACCAAGTCCTCATCAACTATTTCGCCAGTGGCATCCCGATTTCTCTTATGCAAAGGATCCAATCCATGGAGAAGGTACCGGATAAAGTAAAGGACTGGTACGCAAAAGCTATGCACTTTGCAGGAGTAGAAGAACGGGCATTAGAGATCACCCACAATAGGAATCGAGGAAGTACCACATTCAATCTCTCATTTCAAACATGCAACACACCTGCCCGAGATCCAAACGTGATGGATGTTGACACTGTCACTATCCAAAAACTTATGCCAGAAGAACAGGAGAGATGTTGAAAGGAAGGACTCTGTTTCCTCTGCCGAAAGAAAGGACATTTGGTGAGGACATGCCCTAATAATATGCAAGCATGACCACCCCTGCGAACCATACAAAAGGTGGAAGAGGAGACTAAGGCAAGCATTACTGAAATGCAGGACGATGAAACCATCAGCCAAATCAACTTGGGTTTTTAAAAGGGAGAATGCCCACAATGCATGTATCTCCCCACTTAGATGTCTCATGTAACTCTGTACCAGTATCGATGAAAGCAATGCATATCCCAATCCAAATTATGATGCCCATCGACATGAACATCAAAGCTGTTGCCACAACTGCCCTCGTTGATTCAGGAGCCCAAGTATCCTGTATGGACTGGGAATTTGCCCAGTTTTGAAACCTACCTCACACCCGCCTACCAGTCCCTATCACTATCTGAAACATAGATGCGTCAATTAACAGCAACAGAACTATCAAATTCAAAACCATGCTCTTTATAAACGTCAATGGATACGTGCATGCAACTGAGTTCTACCTTATGAACTGCAAGAAAGAGACGATGATCCTAGGATTTCCATGGTTAACGACAGTAAACCCGGAAATCAATTGGAAAAAGAAAATGCTATGTGTCCCTCTGGAATCTGATCAATCAGCCAACTTGATGGCTGCTCATGAAATGGAGAAATGATGTAAAAGCGCACTGTATGAATTACAATGTCCAAAATATGCTGCACCACTACCAAAACACGTAAACGTTGATGCACTAATAGCTGAGCATCCTTTTGGATACCTGGACCGGACCGAAGATGATATTCTATGCAGCACGATATGTATTGCAAGGGATATGATGCACCTAAAGCCCCTCCAAACCTTATCCTGCACGGTACTAGCAAATAAATGTTTTATCCCCAATCCTAGTTTAACCTGTGCAGCCTTGACTACCTCTACAGATCTTGCCATTCAAGCAAAGAAGGAGGAAGTGGTACTCCCTGTCCAATACACCACTTTCACAGATGTCTTTTCTGATGAAGATGCCCCATTACTGCCTTTGCAGGATTGTGATCATGCAATCAACTTGACCGATATGTTTAAACCAAAGATAGGGAAATTATACCCTCTGACAGCCAAAGAACAGACCACACAGGATGCCTTTTTGGATGAGAATCTGGCATCTGGAAAAATTCGACCCTCTATATCCCCACAGGCAGCCCCTTTTTTTTCGTAAAAAAAAAAGGATGGAAAGTTACGACCAGTCCAAGACTATCGCTATCTAAATGACCACACAATATGAGATGCATACCCACTCCCTTTGATCTTGGACCTTTTGAATAAACTACATGACACCAAAATATACTTCAAATTTGACATTTGTTGGGGTTACAACAACATCCGAATAAAAGAAGGTGACCAGTGGAAAGCAGCATTTATCACTCACCGTGGGTTATTTGAACCCATCATCATGCCTTTTGGATCCAAAAACATGCCAGCAACTTTCCAACACTTCATGAATAAAGAGTTTCATGATCTTATCACGGAAGGATGCCTCGTTATTTATATGGATGACATCCTTATCTTCTCCCCAGACCAGCAGATGCATGATGAAACAACTCGATGAGTGTTACAATGAATGCACAAACTTCACCTACACTTTCGTCTCTCCAAATGTCTTTTCAACTCGCAAAGCATGGAATATCTCGGCATGATCGCCCAGCCTGGATCTTTTGCAATGGATCCTTTCAAACTGGATGGGATTGCATCCTGGCCAACTCCAATAAAACCAAGGGAAGTACGGTTGTTCCTAGGCTTTGCAAACTTTTACCAGCATTTTGTCCTGGGGTACTCTAACATCACCTGGCCCCTTCTTGATCTCACAAAAAAGGACCATCCCTGGTCTTGGACGGCCGATTGTACCACTGCGTTTCTACCACTCAAAGAGATCTTCATGTCACAACCCATTCTCTGCATGCCCAATCTATCTCAACCTTTCGCCATTGCCACAGATGCCTCCAAATACGCTACAGGGGGGATCCTCCTTCAAACAGATGAAACTAACGATTGGCATCCATGCTCGTACCTCTCCCAAACGTTTTCTGCTACAGAGCGGAATTATGATATCTATGATTGCAAGTTACTTGCCATCATTCAGGCATTAGGTGCATGGCAACATTACCTTCTCGGCTTGAGTCATCTAGTCCAAGTCTTTACCGATCACAAAAATCTAATGTATTTTAAACAACCCCAGAAACTGAACCGACGACAGGTGTGATGGCTACTGGACATCGCCAACTATGACCTCTGGATCTCACATGTCCCAGGATCCCACCTCACCACCCTGGATGCACTGTCATGTTGACTGAATAATTGTCTGGATGATTCTACTGATAATACCAATGTCACCCTCCTACCACCCTCACTTTTTGTAAATCTCATTGACATCACTCTTCATAATCATATCTTCTCGGCGAGTTCAACCGACCCTACAGCCCTGGCTGCCCTCCAGTCACTTAACACTGATGTCCCTCTGGCACTCCGCTCCCGCTTCACTGACTGGCATCAGGATGGTGATACCCTTCTCTACCATGGTCGAATCTATGTCCCTCCAGATGTGGCATTGCATCGCACCATCATTGTGTGCTGTTATGAACATGCTACTGCGGGACACCCCAGTTACCTTAAAACTCATCAGCTCATTGCAGCAGACTTCTGGTGGCCCGGTCTTGCCGCCTTTGTTCGCACTTACATTGCTGGATGTGCTGTTTGCCAACAATTTAAAGCCAATACCCATCCTACGGTTCCCCCCCTCACGCCTATTCCCTCCACATGCATGCACCCCTTTCAACAACTTTCTTGTGACCTCATTACTGATTTACCTGTATCTCAATGTTGGGATGCTTTGTTGGTCATGGTTGACCATGGGCTTACCAAAGGGGTAATATTGTGCCCCACAACAAAAATGGTTACTGTGGAAGGCATAGCCCAGTTATTTTTTCATTCTGTGTATCGCCACTTTGGATTGTATGATAAGATTATCTTAGATCGAGGTCCACAGTTTGCCTCAGCTTTTGCAAAGGAACTCAGGAGACTCCTAAAATACACACTTGCACTATCCACAGCCTACCATCCACAAACAGATAGGGAAACAGAAAGGGTCAATCAAGAATTGGAAACCTACTTGTGGATTGTATGCAGTAACAACCCTACGGAATGGGCGGAACATATCCCTACTGTGGAATTCATCCATAACCATCGTCCCCATTCAGTAACAGGAAAGTCCCCGTTTTATCTTATGATGGGATATGAACCACCAGCACTCCCTGAAACAATAAACTCCACAAACCTCCTGGCAGTAGAATCCCATCTGTGAACACTTATCACCCACCAATAGGAGGCGATTGCAGCTCATGATCTGGCATGGCAAACGATGGCCACACAAACTCGACGAGTATTTAGGCCATTCAAAAAGGCAATCAAGTCTGGCTAGAAGGTAGAAATCTCAGGCGTATCATAACAAATCCAAAGTTTGCGCCAAAATGTGAAGGACCCTTTACTATCACCGAGGTATTGTTCCTGATCACATACCGACTGTGCCTCCCTAAAACCTGGAGAATTCATGATGTATTCTATGTGTCACTCCTTTTGCAGTATACTGAAACCAAGACCTATGGGTGCAACTTCCCATCACCCCCACCTGACCTTATTGCAGGAGAGGAAAAATACAAAATTGAACACATACTACGCCATCACGGATGTCCATTGGCAAGATCTTATCTAGTCCGATGGAAGGGATATCTACCTGAAGAAGACTCCTGGGTCCCTGAAGAAGACTTAAAGCATGCACAGACCCTTTTGACAGATTATAAAAAATAAACCATGGGTAGGAAATGACTTAGAAACCAACCCAGGAATCTACTCAGCTAGTCATGTCTGCTACCGCCTCCACCATTTCTGTCTTCTCCCCCTCTGAACTCTCACGCTCCTTGGCCCCTTCACCTATGTCCACTCGTTCTGTGACCCCACTTGTTACCACCGCTGCCATTGATAGATTCTCCCAAGAGTTGGGAGTTACCTGGGACCACAACAGAGCAGAAGAATGGTGGGCATGCTCACCATCCTCACCCCATAATAATCCCATCACCCACGCCATCCAAGTCCCCCATGCTGCTCACTGCTGGAAGAAACCTCTTTTAGGAGTAGTAAAATATATTGCATATGACCAGATTCTCGCAAACTCCCATTTTGCTATGTGCATCAACATGCACATTGACCCCGATTCCGCTCTACACACCCTGTTCATGGTTTATCTACAAAGCATGTCCATCACTACCATGGGCAATCTTTTAGCTCAGAAGATGCGTATGGCACAAGAAGGGCAACGTCTGCTCCAGATCCATGCCGCTATGAAGGATAACCTAGTAACAGCAATGAATGAACTAGGTTTTACTGATTTCTTCATAGACGTTGATTGCTACTGTCAAGAATTGGCCAACAAGCCACCCCTAGAAACATGGTTGTTGGACACCCCATCCACTCCCTCTGCATCGTCAACCCCACTTCATACCGACAAGGAATGTTACATAGCTCATGTTGATGCCTGGTGGTCGGGAAATAACAGAGAAAATCCCCTACCAGCAAACCACCCAAGATACAACCAGGCATGCTACTCATGTCACTGGCTAAACCATGTACAGGTAGATTGTCATGTCTATCAGTGCAATCACTGTCTTCGTTGGGCCCTGGGGCATCAGGCGAATTGATGCCCTTTTCGAAAAACCACCCTGCTACTATCACCATTGTCATCCTCATCCTCTTTGCAACAGTCCTTTTAGACCCATGCTTCTGCCCGGCCCTCCTCTATCTATGGATTGCCTATTTCACCCACAGGGCTACGTACCACCTCTACATGGAGAACTCATCATACACACCCCTACATCCTTTCGCACCGATGGAATGATCCTCACCCAGTCCATTGCCCTTCACCACCATCTCCTCCACCCTCCGATGATGGACTACCCAATGACACCTATGCCAATATCACTGGATCCCCGTATGGGTCTGACCGAGGATTGGATTAGTTTGTTGTTGGAGCTAGAACAATAAGCGGGGGGTAATGTTATGATTAGTCTTCATTTATGGACTTAACCTTTTTCTTTCTACGATGCCCTTATTTGAACTACCTTGGCATCGTATCTGCTGCCACAGATTTCCTTCACTTTGTCATTTTAATTATATCATGACTGCACCTTGGTCATTCGATAGCCCAGTCATGCATTGTATTTCCTTTTTGTCTCTAGGTCTGTGCTCCACATTGATACCAATATTAGTTGAACGTGTAGCACTTTGTACTCTAGTTTAGTTCTCCTTGGTTAATACCAAGCTCACTTTGCTCCTCGACATTTTTTTCTGTTGAGTTATCAAGCACTGAGTCATCGTCCTACTCTTGAGTGGACACTTCCTCGTGCTACTATCACACGAGGTCTTTATCAATCTCTTTACAGGTCTATGGTACTTGGTTCATCTGAGGCTACGCTTGGTCCTACCCAGAACAAGTGTAACAGGGAGTTACCATACACTATATGGAGGTATGTTTCAATCTCCTGGTTAACTCGTTCAGTTTCGCCATCTGTTTGAGGGTGATATGCAGAAGAGAGGGCAAGTTTATAGTTCAGGAGTTTTCCTAGTTCTTTTGCGAAGGTGGAGGCAAACTGTGGGCCTCGATCAGAGATGATTTTGTCATAGAGACCAAAGCATTTGTACACTGAGTGAAAGAAAAGAGTGGTGATTCCTTCTGCTGTGACTGTTTTCTTTGTTGGACAAAGGATTACCCCCTTAGTAAGCCCATGGTTGACCACAATCAAGAGTGAATTAAAGCCAGAGAACAGAGAAAGGTCAGTAATAAGGTCACAGGAGATTTATTGGAAGGGGCATGTACAAGAGGAAGCGATGGGTGTTAGAGGAGGAATGGTAGGATGAGTATTGGACTTGTGTTGTTGGCATGTGGCACAACCGGAGACATAGGACCATACAAAGGAGGCTAAACCTGGCCACCAGAATTTTGCAGCAACTAGCTGACATGTTTTAAGGTAACCAGAGTGGCCTGCTGTGGCATGATCATGGCAACAGGTGACAATAGAGCAGCGGAGAGTTGGTTCGGCTGGGACATAGATGTGGCTACGATAAAGAAGGAGTCTATCATGGGATTTCCAATCAGAGAGGCAAGAGTGAAGGGCGTGGGGAAGCTCATCCTGCATTGATTGGAGGGATTGAAGGATGAGTGGATCAGACGATGATGCATTAGAAATTTTGTCATGTAGGGTGAGGTCAATGAGATTAACAAAAAGGGATGGAGGAAGGAGAGTGACCACATCATTGTCCAAAGAGTTATCTGGGCAGTGGTCAGGGTGACAAGAGAGAGCATCAGGTCTGGCAAGGAGTGAGCCAGGTACATGGATCATTTTGAGGTCATGATCTGCAATGTCAAGAAGCCAACATACTTGTCGACGATTAAGTTTCTGGGGTTGTTTAAAGTAGGTGAGGCTTTTGTGATCCATGAAAACTTGGATGGGGAACACAGATCCAAGAAGATAGTGTCGCCACGCTTGCAAGGCACAAATAACAGCTAGAAGTTCTCGATCATAGATATCATAGTTTCGTTCCATGGTGGAGAATGTCTAAGACAGGTAGGAACATGGGTGCCAGTCACTATTGTTGTCGGTTTGGAGTAAAATGCCACCAGTGGCATACTTGGAGGCATCAGTAGCAATGGCAAAGAGTTTCGACGGATCAGGAAGCTGGAGAACTGGTTAGGAAAGGAATATTTCTTTAAGGCAAAGAAAGGCTTGGTTGCAGTCTTCAGTCCATGACCAGGGATGATCCTTCTTTATGAGATCAAGGAGGGGGCGAGCAATATCTGAGTATCCATTGACAAAATGCCGATAGAAGTTTGCAAAGCCTAGGAAAGAACGTACTTCCTTTGGTTTCATCAGTGTGGGACAGGATTCGATGCCTTCGAGTTTTACTGGGTCCATGGCCAGAGATCCTGGCTTGGCTATCATGCCCAAATATTCTACTCATTCTGAGTTAAAGAGACATTTTTGAAGCCATAGGCGAAGATGGAGTTCTTGCATGTGCTGAAGGACTCATCGAGTAGTATTGTCATGGATTTCTTGATCAGAAGAAAAGATAAGAATGTCATCCATGTAGATAATAATCTGTCCTTCCACAATGAGATCTCTGAATTCTTTGTTCATGAAACGTTGGAAAGTGGCAGGGGCATTCTTAGGACCAAAAGGCATAATGACCAGTTCAAATAGGCCATGGTGCATGATAAAGGCCGCTTTCCATTGATGCCCTTCTTTGATGCGAATGTTGTTATAACCCCATCGAACGTCAAACTTTGTGAAATTTTTGGCATCTTTTAGTTTACCAAGGAGGTCAGAGATAAGAGGAAGTGGATAGGCATCGCGTATGGTATGTTCATTTAGGTATCAATAGTCCTGTACTGGGCAAAGTTTCCCATCCTTCTTTTTAACAAAAAAGAACAGTGCAGCTTGGGGCGAGGTGGAAGGATGAATTTTTCCAGATTTGAGATTCTTGTTGAGGAAGTCGTCCTGCACTTTCCATTCATCAGCTGTGAGGGGGTAAAATTTCCCAATCTTTGGTATGAAGGATTCCGTAAGATTGATCTCATGATCGCAATCGTGAGAGGAGGGAAGTGGCATGTCCTCATCTGAGAAGACATCAGCAAAGTCCTTATATTGGTCTGGTAAAGAGATTTCTTGTTTCTTGGCATGGATTGCCAAGTCAGTAGAGGTGGTTAAAGTGGCACAGATTAAGGCTGGATTTGGAATGAATCATCTATTGGCTAGGATTGTTTGCGATAATGTGCGGAGAGGTTTAAGGTGTGCCATGTCATGGGCAAGAGCAATGTTGGCGCAGAGTATATCATCCTCAGTTCTGTTGAGATACCCAAAGAGATGTTCGTCAACAAGGGCATTGACATGGAGGTGGCATGGTGAGGAAGTGGTATAGTCGGAACATCGGAGGTTATAGAGTTTTAGTTGCTGTTGTTTCTCCTGTTCATGGGCAGTGACTAAATCTGCCGATTGGTCCAAAGTTGCTGGAATGTTGAGTGTTTTCTTTCCCCAGTCAATGACAGGGTTTATGGCCATAAGCCAAGGAAAACCGAGGATGGCTGTTTTTTTGCTGCAATTCATCAGATAGAACTTGACTTTTCATACATAACCATTGACGTTGACAAAGAGAGTGGTCTTGAATTTGATAAGTCCATTTTTATTTGCAAAGGTGTCCATGTTCTGGATAGTTACTGGTTGGGGAAGTCAGGTTCAGGGAAGGTTGTGTTTTTGGGCAAAGGCCCAATCTATACATGATATCTGTGCTCTGGAGTCAACAAGTGTAGAGGTTGCAATGGCTTTGATCATGTCAGTTGGTACCAATAGCTGAATTGGGATGCACATTGATTTCATAGCTACTGGTACAGAGTTACATGAAAATTTGAGAGAAGGAGAAATGTGCATTGTGGGCGTTTCTCTGTTTAAAAATCCAAACGGATTCTTCCAACTGTTTCATCATCCAGGAGTTCCTAAATAGATGTTGTTGGTTCTTTTACTCTTTTTATGTCCTTGGGTGGTGCCAAGGGTCAGTTGAATTTGTTGGGGCATTGGTGGGCCATGTGTCCTTTTCTTCAGCAAGCTAGGCACAATTCTTCTTTAATGCATCACTCTCTCTCTTCCAGGGTAAGCTTCTTAAGACGAATAACATCGACATCCATGGCATTTGGGTCCCAAGTTGGCTGGGACCAAGGGGTGAAGGTCGGGGAATAGGTGGTATTGCCACGTTTGTGTCAAGTGGCGATCTCAATGGCTCGTTCTTCCATACTGGTGAAATAAGCAGCTTTTGCATACCACTCGATGATTTTGTTAGGGACTTTCTCCATCGTGTGAATGCGACGCATGAGAGAGACGGGAATTCCTGAGGTGAAATAGTTGATCAGGACTTGATCATCACTGATCCCTGTGATAGCTACTTTGTTCTGGAAGGTGGCAATATACTTTTGTAAGATGGGGTTGTATCCACCCAAGCGATTTTCATAGATACGTTCTTTGGTGAGCCAGGCTAGAGACTCACCTTTGATATCAGCATTTTCAAATGCCATTTTGAAGTCCTTTTCAAAGTCCGCCCAGGCTCCAGGAGTGAATGTTCCTCTCATTAGTTTGGCTTTGCGGAAAGTGTCTGCCTAGGTGAGGGCAGTGCCCTTCTTTATGAACAAAAGGATGTATGCAATTTGTTTGTTGGGGGTGTCATACAGTTTGTCATTGACTGCAAGATATAGTTGAATGGAGCAGAGCCAGGGGAGGGCCCAGGAGTAAGATCCGTCAAAGTCATTGGGGGTGCCGAGGCACAGTTCGGTTGGTTTCGGAGTGGTAGTGTTAGACATGGTTGGTGTGGGGTTTACTGGTGGTGGAGGAAAGAAGATTCTTCCAGTTTGGGGTTGCGGGGTAGGGCTGGGTGGAGTAGGGATCCAAGGAATTATCAGGGATCATTCGAGTTGTGCTGTTAAGTCGTGGGTGTCCTGATTTTCCTAGGTGAAGGGCTCATCAGGATCTGTTGGGACTTCCTCCAAAGAGTTGGAAGCAGTGGAAGGTGCTGGAGAGTCTTGGTGATGTCGCCAGCCGGAGTAACAGTTCGGGTGAATGTTGGGCAATCTAGAACAATGCTAGTCGCGTCTGATAGAGCTTAGTTCTTTTGTTATGCTTCGACTGGATAGGTAGGAGTGTAGCCCTTGTGAGACAAGAACCAAGTGCAGGATAACCCTAGGGTTGAGGGTTCAAGATAGTTCAGGATAGCATCCACTCAATAGTAGGACGAGGACTAGTTGACTAGGAGACCAGATGAAAGAGGGCGCCTGGGAGCTAGCACAAAAAGATGGTGTATTCAGGAGAATACAAGGGAGAACTAAGCTGAAGTACAGAGAACCTGTTGAAGGGTTTATATATCTACAAGAGACATTGAGGGCAAGCTTGTGAAGTATAAAAGAAGATATGAAGAATAAGCATATATGAGTAAATGCTGACTGATGTATCAGTTAGCAAGGAATGATGAGTCAATGAAAATGAGTAATCAGGAAGGAATCTGGAATACCAGTACAATAGTTGCAAGGATATATGAGTGACTATTGTGAAAGAAATATAAGTCTAAATAGAGACATAGCAAAAGAAGAAGGAAAAGAAACTAGGGATAAATTGTAACAGATTGATCCTATCTAAATAACCAATAAAGCTTAAAATTCACTTACCTAACACAATTACCCACTGCATCAAAAGCAATGCCCTGGCTGTTCAATTGGTAGGCCATAGACTCCAAAAATGTATTATTATTAGATGCATTGTCAGCAGTGATCTGGCCAAGCTGTCAATGGATTATAAAAGTTCAATAACAAAAAAACAAAAGATGACTTACTTTATGTGCAATTCCTAACTCATCAACAACTTTGAGAAAGGTATTTGCAATATTGGCACCACTATGTGACTCCTCCATATGTCAAAACGCAATTAGCTTAGATATGAGCATCAAAGAGCCATTTTTCAATCATGCTATATAGTGTGCAGTAATGGCCATATAACTATTGAGGTTTGGATTGTTGTGAAAGAAATGCATCCAAGTGCCTGCTGATAAACACTAAAGTTAATTAAAGCAAAAATATTCAAATATTTTATAAATCTTACTGTAAGATCCTGTTTCAAATTTTGATATTCCTTCTGATACTCTTTATGAATCATTGCCATAATCTTTATATGATGAGGTATATCTTTATCTGTGATTTTACCTTCTTCTAAATATAAAAGGAGATTGCAAAATTCAAAACATTCAACCATATTAAATGCCTTGAATATTTCTTGTTAATTTGAAAGTTGATTGAAGCATACTAATTACATACCCTATCATCTGCAGCAATCCACTGTATAAGATTATGCAAAAATGTCTCCATTGTAAATGGTTATTGTGTATTAGCCTCATCGCAATATAGCGCATGCTGATTTTTCAGACCCTTTTCTTGACAAATACTCCGCCATAGCTTCCAATGCTTGTCATCCATATGACTACAATAGCATGAAGTCATTCCATCATGAAGTTTCCAGACCTTCCATTGCAGGTTTTTTGAATCCTCACTACTAAATATAAGTATTTATTTCATGATATATCAAAAATCCTTATCTGCATAGCCAACATGCAACAAATGGTATATCAGGTTTGAACATACAATATGGCTGATTTTCTGGCATACTTTCTGGTCGCTCTCTAGAATTGGTAGGCCAAAGAAAATACCATACATCTGTAGCATTTGCCTTTGAGTTTCGGGAGTGGAAGCTGGAAGTTGATGGTAATAGGTGAGTGTTTTCAGATATTGTCACTCATAAAGGCTCTTCTGATGGACTGACACCTGTCATATCCCCATACGTAACTCCGATCTTATTCGCTCTCCTCTGAGCTACTCCTCTGATCTCCGATGCACGGCAACCCTAGACCTCATATCTCTGGCAGGTGACAACCTGGAACCACTTCAGACTTCATCATGGAGCACTTGTATTCATGTGATATTCTTCTTATGGTATATTTCGTATATGTCTATGCATTTTCGTTATAACTTCCATCTCTATGCTTACATTTCATATATGTCCTTGTACTTCGTCTCCAGATCCACTATGCCTCCATTTTCACGTGCTTATGTATTTCATATGGACTTCATACTTAAACCTCGCCACTTGCTTGTATTTTCCCTTAGTATGAATATCATCGTTCCCTCTGCACTCAGCATAAGTCTCTTCTTATCACTCTCCACTGACTTCGTTTGACTCCGCTCCTTCTGTCCTCTGTCTCTCTAGTCTCCAATCCATCATTCCGCAAGGCTGGGTCTGGTCAAGGGCGCGACACATAAGTCCTGCGTCAAGGCCAAGTGTAACGTTATTGCTCCATTCCACCTTCACAGGTTTTCGTACCCATTACTACTCATCCTTCTTCTCTTTGATCAGTACTCCACTTCCTCTGTGTCGGACTTGGCTGGAGAAGCATGATTGGGTTCGGGACTTTAACAGTATATTCGTACTCACACTTGACAGACTCTTTCAATATGGCTATGCATATGCACTCCTCTCAAACTCAAGCCTCGGCACAAGAGCAGCGGTTGCAGAGTGTCTTTGGAAGCTCTCACGCCGTTCCAGGTGGCTTCTTCAGCCTCTCCACTTGTCCAGGCAATTCCATTTCAACCCATCAAATTCACCGCAATCTATTTAGTTCTTCTCCGTTGACACCTCTTCCTGAGCCTCAAGTGTTGATCCGTGAGCCCCGTATCCGGGAACTCCGTGACGATGAAGATGCCAGCACTTTCCTCGGTACTTCTCAAGGCACTCCGCCTAGGCCTCCGCCAATCCCGCCACTAAGGTTCTTCCCCGCTCCTCTGCCAGCTCCTCGTCGAGAACCTCCTCGCACCTCGACTTCTCAGGGTCCCTCGTGTGGTCCCCCCAAGGGTCCTCTGCAAGGTCCGCCCAAGGGAGCAGGTGGCGGCGGTGGTGGTAGTGATGACAGCAGTGGTAATAGTGACAAAGGCACTGATGGAAGTTCTGATCAAGACAACGATGATAATGATGATGAATCTGCTTTCTTTGGTGCTAATCCTTTTGCTGATCTCGCAGACGCAATTCATGACATGACCCGTCGCACTCTCAGACGCCAGATGTCTTCGGACTCCGAAGCGTCCAAAAACAAGGTCAAGGAACCTGATTCATTTGATGGCACCAATCCCAAAAAGCTGCGGGCTTTCGTAGTCCAATGCGAAATCAACTTTCAGATGAAGCCAAAA
>JBBPKM010000484.1:0-14284 GCA_038089255.1 Austroboletus rostrupii
CGCGCACGAAGTTTGTCGTATACTGTCGGAAGAAGTCAATTTGGTACCAATAAATTGAAGAGAAATGCTGACCTTGGTTGCAATGACGAGCTGATCTCTGATACCACGCTGTTCACTCCATTCGCCAATGAATTCCTCTGAGCTTTGGTCTTGGCTGCAACAGAAGACTGTAAGCACGATGGACTTGCAAATGATTGACCAAAGACTTACTAGTTGTTGGCAGTGTCGATGAAGTTTCCACCAGCTTCGTAGTATGCGTCGAGCAACTTGAAGGAAGATTCCTTGTCCATTCCTCCCATTCCAGCGTTATGCCATTTATCGCCGATGCTCATGGCACCGAGCTGAACTGGGGAAACATGGATCGAGGCATGGGGCGACAGCGCACGATATCGTGCAAGGCGGGAGTTGGGCTTTGGGACTGGAGCGAATATCGAAGTCATGGTGGTTGCTTTGGAGGTTCGATTGTAAACGAGCTGGACAGAAAGGACCAGCGGCCTTGCAGTATTTATACGAGAGTGTATGCATGCTGTCATCAGGATTTACATATCGTTAGAGGTTGCGTCATGCATGTCGACTCGAGCTGACTGATCGACTGGAGAGGACATCTTTGTCAGTGGGACCTCGGCTTAAGACTGGCGTGCCGAATTAGATGCCGCCGAATGAATCCAAAGACAGTAACTGAGACCCACGCCATAAGGAATGGCTCCCGCCTCGTCAATGTCATGGTGAGGTTCAAGGTAAGTCTGCGTTCCTCCACACCTGCCGCCACTTGTTCACGACAATAAAAACACAGAATAGATGGATATTGGTCGAATTCATAGCGATCTCCAATGAAAAATCCGTGTCTGCGCCGTGCGCTCCGGTTTCTTTCGACGCCAACCATGTCTACACCGCGTTGCGACAGAGTGTCATCTTCAATTTTGGCGACGCTGGGTGGGGTGCAGTTGGGAGTTCCCTGACGGGTATGTCTTTTTCTAGAGCGTGTGTACCATCCTAATCGCAGGGCAGTCAAGTATCTTTCCCCAGCGACCCATCTGTGCATCATCCGTGTCGCGCGTGACCAGCACACACTCGCATGGGGCGCTGTGACTCTGCTCACGTCTATCAATAACGTGCGAGTTATTCCCCACGTCGTGCATGTTTCAGGTTTGTCTCGTCCACTCGATGAAACGCAAGGTCCGATGCAGTGTCGTAGGAACGATTAAAGATGTCCAGCTCGTTGCTATCAAGCACAACAGACAAGTTGTCGCACGATTCAGGCAAGTCTCGTTCCGTATCTTGTACGGTCCCGTAGCTCACTGAGTGCTATGCATGTGTACCTAATTTAGTGACTTTAAGGTTGGCCCGCCAGCGGTCGCTACTAGTAGCTAATGACTCAGAATGACAAACTTGAAGCTCGGATGAGCTGATTAATTGATCTCGCTCACTTTTCATGATTGGAAGATGACGCATTTAAAAAAAAAACTACTACCGTGTTGCTTGAATAAGAGCCTCCAATTGACGTACTAAACCATTCCACCGTGTACAAAGTATCAAAAAAAAAAAACGCCGGCTTGCTGAGCGGAGCTAGCTTTGTCTCGATGCACGTAAAAATCAACTGACAGCGTTTATGTCCGACATACATTCATGTGAGTAGGACTTTGCCACGGCGGCCTTGAGCTCAGTGAGTGTAAAGATGACTGCTCAATATAGGTGCTCTTCAAGACTTCAATAATCTTCATCTTGTAGAGCTTGAAGAAATTTCAATAAACGGAGATAGAGATATTCGGTAGAAATATATTGGGGCCACGTATGTTCGTATGTCTCAATGGGGGAAAACACAGCTCAGTAAATTCAGACTACAAATACAACAACTGAGCGACATAAAACAAACAACAAGCTTGAAAACGGCATAGGTAATCATCTCCATCACTATTCTTACACCGCTAGGGTCACCATTTAGGGCTTGGTCGCATTGAAGGCGACTTGTCCACAGACAAGGTTCTGCACACCAGGGTAAGGCCATACATTGTCCTTTCCAGCACTGTCGAATGACGGAAGCGGGGACGGGTGCACGTCTTTTCCAAGGTAAGGGTAGTCTTTCGTCACATAGAATGGCCAATTTTCGTTCCCCTCGGGAGCGTCCACAGCCATGTGGTTGACGGGTCTACGTTCCAGTCGCATGATTAAATGTCATCGGTCGGCACAGTGCATGGCGAACTCACGACAAGTCGCTAACAGCATCAGTCGTTGCAAGCCGCAACTTGAAGCAAGGCAGTGGAATTTTCGCATTTCCCTCACACCATCTCACAGTCAACGTCAGACTAGTGGAGTATTCAGGACATGCACCAGTGAAGTGACAGCCCGCAAACTGTCTCATGGCAGTCAGCTATGCACGACCATAAATTGATATCACATACAGCGGGGGAAGTGGTCGGAATATTGCTGCTCTGTTTATTTGAATAGGTGGATTAGTGACCAAAAAAAAGGACACGAGAAGATAAAAGGCCCACAGGGATACATGTGCCATCGGTGAAAATTGTGTTATCTTTACACGTCAAACACCCTGGAGAGCACATCGATCGATTAGCATCGTAATTGAAATCATATCATCAAAGTAAAAACCAACACGTGGAGTTCTCCGGGATAATCGGGCTCTCGCACTCGATGATGATGGTCCAGAAAGTGGAGTAAGAACCGCACTTCGGGATGATGAGCTTCGTCGTGAATGACCACTCCCAGCATTTGTTGTCACTAGGACTACCGGGAACCCAGTTGATGTTCCTCTGACACACCAGCGGACAGGTAAGAATCCAACTCGCGAAATCCGCCACTGCAACGAGTCGATGTCAGAAGTGAAGATGAGATCATCCAGTGCGAACACTGACGAGTTGAAAAGTTCTCTTCTTGTTCAGATGGCCAAGCTGGATATACCAAGCGGCATTTAGGCTTCTGACGTGCTTCTGCCACGAAACAGTAGTGATTGCTAGGGTCGCTAGGGGCCTCAACGGTGAAGGGCGTGCTGAACAGATAGAACTGATTATCATTCGCAACAGTAATACTTTGCTGGGCAACCATGGCCTTAGATTTGGATCCCCAGACCTTTCCGGTGATTCCTTGCTGCTCGTACGTTGATGGATCGAGGAAGAGATTTCCATCGAGGGCAAATATTCTGCTTTGGACGTCAATGTCGGCTGTAGTGCTGTGTCCGCGCACGAAAACGTAGTTATCTGTTCCTCCGACAAGATTAGGGACGGAATAATCGGTCGCCGGGTTGAGGAGGTCATTCCAGATCGTCGGGTTGGGCGGGGTCGTTCCAACGGCTTGGATATCTATAGTACGAGGTCCATTGACGTCAATGGCATACAAGAACCAAATATGCATGTAACGTACCTGGAGAGTACCCGGCCGGTCCAGGATGGGGGAAGCTGTTCGTGTCGTTCACCTGTGATCGGAACCACCATCCAGTGGCCTGTGGCTTTGTGTACGGAATCGGAGCACAATCTGGGCGCGGGTGTGGGGGTGGTGGGTTGGGGTGGTCATGATGACCCCTCTTTCCGCCACCGCCATCGCCACCGCCGCCGCAGCCGCAATCCTTTTCAGAATTATTAGCATAGCGAAGGTTACGGGTTGATTGGTGATCAAAGATGATGTTTAATGCACCCAATAGTTCCTCTTTTTCCGTAAGAACCTGGAGAGAGAAGCCAGAATATGGCTCAAAGAGGTCTTGGCCCGGAGTAAACACGTGGAGTGTCAACATTCCATCATATTTCCTCGGAAGGGCGAATGTCTTCTTTGAAAAAAGTGACAGCCTGTCACGCTGTATAGAGATCTTTCCGCGGTCGTCGACTAAGGACGCCTCCAATTTTTCTGTGCCTCGGGTGCCTTTGTGCGTCTATCCAAATCCAAGTGAGAATGATCAAACGCCACGTATGAACGACGGCGCTCACTATGATTTTGAATTTCACATCAATGGCACAATCAAATGTGCGGAGTCGAGTGCTAACGGAAACATAGTTCGAAGTGGGGTCTGCGACCGTCACCTAGAATACCTTAGTCCACATTTGTTTTACAAGGGAGGCTGAGGAAAAACATACATTGTAGAACGTGAATTCTTTGTCCTCTTTCTGAAAGTGGATAAAGTCTGCTACACTGCGAGAATTTTCCACTGTTTCTTCGTCTTTGTCGGAATCGTGTTTGTAGACGTGAGCGATCAGAGAGTGCGACTGATTGGGTAAGTGAGGAGGGCGGAAATGGACAGGGCCATCGGAGGCATCTATATTCCATATCGACAATGTCACTCTCAGATAGAAAACACCCGTCGGAGGCACTTACATCGAAATTTGGTTTCGTGCTCCGCTAGCGACGTGATCGGTGCAGACGGGCGTGTGGCCTGCATTACAACTGGTCCAGATGCAGGCTTCACATCCTTCCAGACTTGGGGCCACAATATCAGCTCGCTCGGCACGGCCCTCAAAGTGGCGACATGGGGCACAGCGGTGCTTCCGTTGCCGCGAATATAGACGTTGTTCACATGGCCGCCAACGATAGGCATACCAGAGAAACCGCGCCAAGAAGCATCGCCGACGAGCGAGCTGTGATTGGCCTGTGTACCATAGAGTGGTACAATATCAGGAGACTATTTAGTGCGATGCGTCAGTTTGCCCGTTATTGTCATTCTGACTGCAAATAAACACAACATACAAAAGACATTGCTTTGGGGTACGTTGATGGATTTTTCAAGGCGTCATCGTCCGGGTCTTAAATGAACATCAGCGAGACCATATGGTCGAACGAGAGCCAACACAAACAGTTCCTCAGGGTGAGTTCGCTTTCAAGGCGGAAGATCGGGAGGGGGAGTTTTGGAATTGACATTGTATGAGTTCAAGTTGAGAATGTGCTCGATGAAGACTGAGGTAGGACTGACCAGTCTTTATATGCCTTGGAAGAGCCTCATGACAAATCTGATAAATATTTGTCGCAGAAGTTCAAACGCCGTTTCACATATTAAGATGGGGCCACATCATGGCGATGCCCCCAAAGGAAAGCATACCATGGATTTGTGGGCGCAGAGCCGGCGTAACCATTCCGTTGTCAGCGGAGACCCTACGGTGGCGTTCACGAACATTCACCCGGTCCGCCAGAACAAGGGCATTCTCTGACTGTCAGGGGCCGAGCTGACCGAGGAGTGTTTGTACCTGTCGGAAAGTGGTTCATCATGTGGATCGTCTGAAACAAAATCTGGATGTGCAGAATTATTAGCACACCGCTGAATTGAAGGGTAATATTTGATTGCGAGCCTTTTCAGTGCGACTTTGAGATTCAGTCAATGAGCTTAATTGGGAAGCGACAGTATTGATGCAAGGCGATCTGCTGCTTACATAAGTTGGCGATTGTCCTTACGAAGAGTTCAGGGTCTGG
Source organism: Austroboletus rostrupii (assembly GCA_038089255.1). Taxonomy (NCBI): domain Eukaryota; kingdom Fungi; phylum Basidiomycota; class Agaricomycetes; order Boletales; family Boletaceae; genus Austroboletus; species Austroboletus rostrupii. The sequence goes on from JBBPKM010000484.1 coordinate 5,401, forward strand.
GATTCAGGATGAAAAAGTGCGTGCCTTCACCGCCTCTGGGTCAGCAGACCACCTATCTTCGCGAATCAATTCCCACCGTTGTACAGCCTGGAAAGCCAGATTTCCCACCCTTCGCAACCTCAGGCTGCACCATTCAATGGATTAATACCAGGGATCTACGATGCTAATGACACAAGCAATGGCAAAAAATCACGTTTATACACAGAATTAGGATTGCCCAGGAGGCTACAGGATCTGAAACAGCCGAGCGCCCTAGAAGACCTCCAGGGAACATGTCATGTGTTTATTAAACGGAAATATAAACATGTCAACTCACGATGAAACACTCGGCTGACTCGGACATGATGGGAAAAAATAAAGTTCGGGTGTAAGCACTCTGGCTTACCTATGTCCCGTAAATAGTACATATACCGTCTGTGATATTGCATGGTGTCCATTCAGTATCTCCGCCCTTTCGCTGTACAACTAAATGCAGCGCTCTAGCTGTTCTGGAAGGCCAACGGAATTTGGTTGTACCACATTAGTACCTACCTTTCAAGACCCTTTTCTTTTCTTAGTAGGAAGTTCGGTCACTCTTGAGTAGAAAGCAGTCACATAATATTCCAGCACACATTTTCATAATTTTCGAGGTACAAACATGAACATGCTCATTCATGTCCATTCTTTAGCAATTCTCTTACATTCTGCAATGGTCACTGAAGTCTAATTCAATCTAGCCTCACATCTGAGGTTTTTTCCAATACAGATCTAGGAGAACAACTCATCTATATCATGAAACTCATGCTCAATTAGTGGCCCATTATAAGAAAATAGAACCATATATATGAATTTTCCAAACCAGAATTATTTAGAATGGAGTAATGCTGGTGCTCTAAGGCAAAGGCATTTGAAGGCACCATAGTGTGTTATGATTTCTCCTTTAGTCCCTATTTTCCTTGATATGTCTACATTTGGACTTATATTTTCTCTTACAATAGTTATTTTATTTCTCTCACAACTATCATACCAGTATACTGGTTTCTGTTACACTTTGACTGGGTAGGATGGAGTGTAGCCTTGGAGAACTTCGGTGTGTTGGCCTACTGATGGTAGGGCTTGGTACACAGTGTTTTTCAAAGGAGCATCCACTCAAGAGTAGGATGGAGACTCAGGGCTCAAAGGTCTAACTGGAAGAGAATGGCTAGGAGCAAGTGAACTTGGTGTATTATCAAGGAGAACTAAACTAAAGTACATGGCAATAATATAAGACTGATATAGGTATGGATTGTAGCATGGGCCAAGAGTACAAAAAGAAAAGCATAAACAAGACTGGGCAATTAGATGACTGATGACCGGCCAATGAGTAAACTAAATGACTTGATGGAGGGAAGCCCACGATGGCAGGTATGATACTGATGTAGTCCAATAAGAGTATTATAGAAGGAAAAAGGATAAGTCCATATAAAAGGAAGAAATCATAACATTACCCCCCACTTACACTTGTAGCACTGCAAAAAGTTCAACCCTCAATCGTCTAAATAGTGACCGGGGGATCCAGTGATGTTCACATAGGTGACGTCATCAAGTTCGTCATTGGAAGGGGGTAGAGAGGGACTTTGAGGAGGAGAACGCCAGGGATGCGAAACAGGGTAGGGGCATGCATGGCCAACTCCCCGTGAAGCAGTAGTACGAAAGCCCATGGGCGAGATAGGAATGCTGAATGTAATGGCTGCACAATAGAATGAGGTAGAGACAGAGAATTATTGGGATGATGATGAGGAGGACGGGGGAGATGGTTTTGGAGTTGATTGACAGAGTTGGCAGCGGTTGGTATGGTGGCCCAGTGCTCAGCAGAGGCAGTGAAAACACTGGTAAAATCTACAGTCCACCTGAATATGACTGAGTCAGTGGCACTGGTAGCACGCTTGATTATAACAAGGGTGGTTTGCTAGAAGAGAGTCGAATCCATCGTTGCTGGACCACCAGGCATTTGTGCAGGTGAGTAGCCATTCTTCATCTGAGTGCAGCAGGGTTGAAGAGGCCGAGGGTGTGGAAAAGTCATCGGTTAGGTGGTCGGCTAGTGAGGGTTTGGTATAGACCTCATGGTAATACCGGTCGATGTCTAATAAGAACTCCGTTAAATCTAACTCGTGCATTACGGTGACAACATTTTCTTTCATTGTTCTACAAATATGCAGGAGTCGTTGCCCATGTCCCACCATTCAACCATCCTGGGCGAGGATATTTCCCATGGTGGTGATGGAAGTGCTCTGAAGGTAGAGCATGTAAAGAGCATGTGCCACTGAGTCTGGTTCGATGTGCGCATCAATGGCTATGGTGTACCAGGAGTTGGCAAGTATCTGATCATAGGCTATGGAATGTATGACCCCTGCGATGGGTTCCTTAAAGCAATGGGCAATGCGTGGGATTTCGACAGTGTGGATAAACAAAAGGATTGTGGGTTCTTGAGCAACTCTTTTGATGGTGTCAAGGGTAACAATGGAAGTAGGAGGTCTAGTAGAGGCTAGGGAGGGGGCTGAGGAGTGGGTGAGTTTGGTTGGAGAAGAAATGGAGACAATAGAGGCATTGGGGGAAGATATGTTAATGTGATGGGTTTGCTTTTTCCTTTCTTCTTTACAGATGGTTCTTATAGTTATTGATAATGGTCTGTGCATGTCGGAGCTCTTTTTCCGGAACCCAGGAGTTGTCGTTGGTGGTGTACCCTTTCCATTGGATTAGATACCAACGGGCCATTGGCCTTCCTCGATGTCGTATGATATGTTCTATTTCATATTCCTTCTCTCCTGCAATAAGGTCAGGTGGAGGTGACGGAAAGTTCCATCCGTATGTCTTGGTCTCGTTATATAGTTGACTATCTCATAATGTATAATGTTGGAAGCCCCATGAACTGTATACACTATGAGAAATATGCAGTACCATAAAATTTGCATGGACCAGGGCTGTGCTATGGATAAGGCGGTAGTAAATGACTAAGTACGAGTAAAACCATATGAAGTCAACACTGTTTGCTGGGCACTTTGGATTTGGTCACAATGAAGTTGGATACAAAAAGCATGAAGATGACTAAGAAACTCAGCAGAAGAGTCTGCACCTGCATGGGAGACATATCCAACTTCAAGCTTCTCTACCATGGCAATCAGTTCAGATGTTGTCAGTGCTGTGTGACCAGCAAGTTCTTCATCATTTAAGTCTTAATCAACATCAATTGGGCCATTCTGAATGGTTTCTTGCCGATGGACTTCAGCAATAATCTCTGCATCATCTGAGAATGTCTTTATATCTGTATCAAGGTTCTCTCACTCTTCGACCGGATCAAGGATATCATCAAGCGATAGAGAAGTACTGAAAATACGATTTTTCGCCTTCAGAGCATCCAGAGCAGATTGCAAATTTCCTTCAAGCTTCTCGAGCTGCAGAGGTTTTGAGGGGCAGGAAATTTTAATGACAAGGCTAGACCAATGGCAAGCTGCTGATGCAAGTGTCTTGACAGCTGTATGGGCCTGTTCCATATCAGCCTCTGCATCTATGATGACCTTGAGAGCTTTATGCCAGTCAGATGAAACATATTAATCACTGAGATGATGTTCTAAGGTGGACTTGGCATTTGGAAGCGTCATGTTGTTTGATGATGCAAAGTCACGCACAATAGCCCATGCGCCAGGGTCAGCATATGTGGGATGCAAAGACAGGGCTGAGGATGTAGCAGCCTGGATTCCTGTATGGTCCTAGCAGTGTTGAATTGTCATTGCTGAGATGGAATTCCATGCCTCAGTAGCCATTACCATTGCCTCACGAAGAGTAACTTTCCATATGTCCATTTGGCCCTCATCATCAAGATCAATTGCACAACAACAAAGCTGGTCACAGTAATGAGCTTTGAAGCACCGTATTACACTGGCATTAAGAGGTTGGACGAAAGCAGTGAGATTTGGCTGAAAAAAATATAATTTGAATGTGACGAGGTGTAAAGGAGATCTTATGGCCTGAAAAGTTGTCCACAAGTAGGCAAATATGGTGCTGATTGATGCCCATCTTCATATCAAGTGCTTTGATCCAGCTGGTGGAACCACCACACCACCACTACAGTCAGATCCTAGGCTATGAATTGATAGATTTCAACAGACTTACTCTTCGAATAGCTTTTCTGTCATCCAGGCCTTCTAGTTGCTTCGATAGTTGAAGCCAATGCTCTGCAGAGATTTGCTGTTGAAGCAACATGGCTTTGCTGCATAACCAATAAAAAAAAGAGGAAGTTTTTCACTTCCATCTGCATTGGTTGCAAACCCAAGGGTTAAACAAAACTTTTCTTTTCTTCTGCCACTTATTTGTTTTGTTACAAGTCCACAATCAGGTGATGCCCTGTGTTGAAAGGTCAGTCATATCTAATTCTAAATGTAAACAACTATGCATCTTACTTTGCAAATAAGCTGCTCTTGTCAAAATTGAAGTGGTCCTTAAATGGAAATATCAATAGGAGTTTTGCAATCTGTTCTCATTTTGCTTGAACAGCGTCCATATCAACAGATCCTGCTTCCCCATGTTGACGATACTCCTTCAGACCATACTCCTTGCAAAATGGAGCAATCCACCCTTTGCCTTTCAGATGTTCATCTTCTGGAACTTCCATTTGCTCTTCAAGCTGTTGGCATTTCTCATGAAGCATAGCACTGGTCAAAATCCCCTTTTTGGCTTCCATTTGTTGGACCCATAAGCATAGGGCATGCTCCACATCTGGTTGGGTTACAACCCATGGTTGCTTTTTTGACAATGCTGATGGATGTGACAATGCATGCTCTTCAAGTTCCTGTCACATCTTAGGCTTCAGCTTTTGTGAGAGTGTTGCCTGTGTGAAAGATAATGTTCCTTCAGGCCAAGTTTTGAAGAACTCAACCACCTCATCCTGGGTTGTATTTGGATACTCATCAATGTAAGCAAAGACTGTCAACCAATCATACAGAGTAAGGTTCTGACATTGCTCCAATTGTTTTGGATGCTTGGCACTACTGGCAGGAGTTGGTCCATTCTTCTGATGGGCTTTTTTTGGTTGTTGGTTGTATGGAGGGGGATCTTTGTGAGGTTTGTGCTTTAAAATGGGGGCCATAGAGGTGAGCAGAACTGAAATTTGTGCCCACATGCAGAAAACTAAGGTCGATTAGGACATTCAGGGTTGCTATATTAGCTAAATACTTTTGAGAACTAGGTCTCACCACCATTGCAACTGAGTCAGTTCTGCCTGTCGACCAGATTATGGTCTCCATGGATTATACCACCCTTGACTGGTGGCCCAATATCCATATATCAAGGATCTCATAGTGTATATTTCCCTCAAAAAGTGTATACATTATACAATATGACATTTTTTGTATATTTTCCTGCATCCCACCTCGGGAGCCACCCAAACCATATACAATATGAGAAATATACAGTATTACCATATATGTTATGAGATAGTCAACTGTATATACTAAGGTGAATTTGGATCTTGTGTAAGCTCCATACAGTGAACATGTGAGGTGGTGAGCAAAAGCAAGGAATGAAAAGTAAACTACATAGCTATAGAATATAGACCATATGGCACAACACAGGTATTGAGAATAGGGAACATATGTGGTCTATGTAACACATGGGCAGCAGTATGGCGTTAGATCAGCACATTTATTCAAAAAAAAAAAATTCCATTAGATCTGCACATTTATTCAAAAAAAAAAAAAATTGCTGCAGTTTTTTTTTCTTTCTCACTGCATTTTTTTCCCCCCCTCACCACATTTTTTTTTTCTTACTGTGGTTTTTTTTACTCTATTTCTTGCCCAGCAATCACACTATAGTGCAATAAGGCATACTACCTTGTTTTCCAACAACTACAATTCCCTAGTACAATGCATAAATACAGAGTAAACTACGTCGCTGCAATAGCAAAATCTTCAACTCGTCTGGTGCTACTGTGTAGGCGTGGGCATCTCAGACGAACTGGGTCTTGTTCATTAGGAAGTGTTTCAGCAAAAGCATCATCAAGTAACGATCCTCTCCGAAGTGGAGAAGGTTCTTCATGTGCAACATGTCCACACGGTTCTGAGAATAGTCCAAAATCATTTGGTTCGAGATCAGCAGTGGCTTGTGCGTATCGGATGTACAGAGGTGGAGAAGCGTGAAACAACCAGGAAAACAAGTGATGGAACCAAAGAGCGATTCAAATGACTCCGCAATGTGGTGTAAGACAAAGTGCTTGTAGACCTGCATCATTGTTATGATGGACTGCTTGGTATTCGCGAGCTCAGTCTCGCCACAGACACCGAGCACCTTCTTATCGTGAACCATACTGTTACGATTCGTCATCTCACTCATACGGACTTATCTTTTTCCTTCGCGATCGCCTCTATATGGACCACTTTGGCATCGCGTCTGCCACCGCAGACTTCCGCCCCTCATGTCATTTGTATTACTGTATGGCTGCGCACTTACTCATTCGTTAGCCCAGTCGTGACAGTTATTTCCTTTTGTCTCTTGGCCTGTGTCCTACGACGATACCTATTTATGTTGTGCATAGTACACTGTGTACTTCAGTTTAGTTCTCCTTGGTTAATACCAAGTTCACTTGCTCCTCAGCATTCTCTTCTGTTGAGTCACTTGAGCACCAAAGTCTTCGTCCTACTTTGAGTGGACGCTACTTCGTGTTGTACCTTCGGGCTCCTTCTACAGGAGCTATTACCTTCGACCTTCGCTTGGACTTGGTTAATCCGAGGCTACACTTGCGTCCTACCCAGAACAAGTGTAACAAAAGAACTAAACTCCCTCACCGCAGCTAGCATCGTCTAGATCGCCCACCATATCGTTCAATCGCTTCAGCTGGAGAAACCGGCAGGACTCCCCTGCGCCCTCTACTGCCTCCGATGCTTCGGACACAGTACCAACTGACCCCAACGAGCCTATTGACACTGAAACACTAGGACTACGAGATCTCGAGCAACAACTCAGCAGCTCTCTAGTCATCCCTTGAACAGTAACACCACTGAGCCCTATGCTGCAGCCACAGGCCGGAAGAATCTTTGCATTCCCACCCCAGAACCCAATAGTTGCACCACCCACGTCCCACGTTACAGCACCCACAATGTCGAACACCGCCACTGCCCCTGTAAAACCCACAGAACTTCGCCTCGGTACCCCGGAGGAATTTGATGGCTCCTATGCCAAAGCCTTACCCTGGATATGGTCAGTACAACTGTACCTGGCCGTCAATGACAAAGTATATGACTCGCTGAATAAACAAATCGCTTATGCGTTGTCGTTTATGAAGAAAGAAACAGCGGTTACTTGGGCTGATACCTTCAGAGAGTCCAAACTCACAGCAGGCACCTTTGATTTGGGAGCCTGGGCCGATTTCGAAACAGTGTTCTGCACCACATTTGAAAATGCGGACATCAAGGGAGACTCTCTTGCTTGGCTCGCCTGAGAGCAACTATCCGTAAACCCACAAGAAGGCTATAACCCCGCCTTGCAAAAATACATCGCCACCTTCCAGAGCAAAGTCGCCCTCACAGGAATCACAGACGACCAAGTTTTAATCAACTACTTCGCTAGCAGTATCCCTGAACCTCTTATGCGACGAATCTATTCCATGAAGAAAGTGCCCCCCACAATCGCAGAATGGTACGCAAAGGCCATTCATTTTGCCGGAGTCAAGGAAAGAGCACTCATTATTGCACGAGAAAGGACTAGGCGATATACTTCGTTCACACCGACATTCCAACACCGCAGCACACCGGCACGAGACCCCAATGCTATGGATGTGGATGCCGTCAATATCCGATGACTAACACCGAAGGAACAAGAGAAATGCTGAAAGGAGGGACTTTGTTTCAGATGCCGAAGAAAAGGACATTCGGCGAAGACATGCCCCAACAACACACAAGGACCACCCCCACCGCGAGATATTCAAAAGGTGGAGGAAGAAACCAAGGCCTGCATTGAGGAAATGCAGGACGACGAAACGGTCGGAAAACTTAACCTGGATTTTTAGAAAGGAGAATGCCCGCTACACACGTCTCTCCTATAGATGTCTCATGTAACGCTATCCCAGTCTCAATGAAAGCAATGCGAATCCCCGTTCAGATTATGCTACCCATTGACATGAACATCATAGCCGTTGCAACTACCGCCCTAGTAGATTCAGGAGCCCAGGTATCCTGCATTGATTGGGAATTTGCCCGCTTCCAAAACCTCCCCTGAACCCGTCTCGCGACCCCAGTAACCATTAGAAACGTAGATGCTTCCGTCAACACCAGTGGAACCATCAAGTTCAAAACCACATTGTTTATCAACGTAAATGGTTATGTATGATCCACCGAGTTCTACCTCATGAACTGTGGAAAAGAAACTATGATTCTTGGATTTCCATGGCTTACTATGGCCAACCCCGTGATAGACTGGAAAAAGAAAACACTCCAGGTCCCGCAGGAATCAGATCAGTCAGAAGATTTGATTGCAGCACACGAATGAGAAAAACAACGAAGAGCAGAACTCTACAATCTAAGATGCCCAAGTTGTGAGCTTGCTTCAGGAACCCACGTGAATATAGACGCACTAGTGGATGAACATCTGTTCAGTTACCTCAACCGAATCGAAGACGACGTAGTGTGTAGCACGATCTGCCTAGCCAGAGAGATGGCGCACCTTCACCCCCTACGAACGCTATCATGAACCATTTTAGCAGGACGATGATTCCTACCAAACCCAGCCCTAACATGTGCCGCCCTTACCACCTCTACAGACCTAGTGATCCAGGCCAAAAAGGAAGAAGTTGTCCTTCCCCCGCAGTACACCACATATGCAGACATCTTCTCAGATGCCGACACCCCGTTACCTCCATCACGAGATTGCGACCACAAAA
>JBBPKM010000485.1:0-14266 GCA_038089255.1 Austroboletus rostrupii
ACAATGAATCTTTCGCGTCAATATGTCACAACATATAAATAATGACGTACGCTGGATCCAGGTCCGCTCGCGTTCATAATACGGCTCTTGAGAACGTCCGCGGGTGAACAGACAGTGGTAGCTACTGTTCCCTATGATGCCACATTAAAATTTACTTGAGATAAATGATTGATCGGGGAACATACAGCAGCAAAACTAGCAGCGAAATGGCAGTAAATGTTATCCACAAAATAAGATGTCTTAAGAAGCTCGGACTTGAAAAAGTCATATCTAGGCGCAGAATTAGATGATCAACACATTTAGTAAAATTAATCGTGCTCACGAAGCTAGTTGACTTGAGTTCATCAACACGCTTCGGAAGACATTCGGTCCAACACCACGAAAGAGCGATGAAGGGCCTTCCTCGCGAACCATCTGTATGAGCCAGATCCGTAAATTGGACGAAGAAAAAGGAAAACGTTAGCATCCCGTTAAGCTTTAGAGGGAAAAAAGGGAAAAAAGGAAGAGGAAGAAGAAAAAAAGTAGGGAAGTAAAAAAGGGAAACGATGTCGACGGTAAGCAATGCTCGATAAGGAACAGCGTCAGAAATTGGTCCGAGAGCTCACGACACTAATCCGATCTGTCCAACATCAAGTATAAGAGGGCTTGCCCCTGTCGGCACCAATTCGTTGTCTCTCTTGCTCGCTATTTCGCCCATCGAGGCTTCAGTCAATCCTTTCAGTTTGCGAAGGAAACACATCTTCAGCGCTGACCGTTGATACTCCTTCAGGGGGTGGTGATACAAGCACAGGGCTTCAGAGGTGAGCATATAGAGTAGGTATTGGTGATGGTATTGAACCAATCTGGCAACATGCCTGGGTATCTAAAGTCACCATAGCGATTACATAATCGCAAGAGAGAGCAAGTTAAAACAGAGGGCGATAGAACGGACCTTTTCACACCGTAAATGCGGAGGTAATGCGTTGCAAAGGCTTTGACTGGAAACACGGTATACAACCGTGTAGACGACCCGGATAAGCGATGCTACGCTGACTATAAAAGCAGCGTATGTCTCGTGAAGTTTTCTGCTCTTCGGCTCCCGCCATCCCAGATGTCCCCACCAAAGCCCTCTCGCTTCCTCTGCAGAGCCCGTTGATGTTACCCGCGGTACCCATTGTTGTAATCAAGGCACTCAAGGAAGGCTAGCAAGTGTCGTTCCCCGCACAACGGTGCTTGAACGAAAATGGGGGATACCAAGGTCTAAAATCATTAGGTAGGAATGTGCAGACCCGCATTCATCCGAGAAACATTCGGGAGGTCTGCCGCGAATCGGAGCACGGAAATTATTTCGGAGCAACACGGACGAAGTCGTGGAACAGGATGTCATCTGATCGATCACCCCCACCAATCTCCAGGACCCCAACGGAATAACGGGAGGAAGAACAATACGAGAAGAAAAAAAGAAGAAAAAACACATGAAACACCAACGCTTACTCGGAAGAGTGCATCGAAGCAATGCTTATAGTTGAAGCGTTTCTCCGGAGGTTTGGCAAAGTCACCTTGGAGGCGGACCTTTCATGCGGCAAAGGGTTGACGAGAATACAGTCACGTGTTATGAAGGACACGCGTGAGAACATGTGATATTTGCGTAGGTGGGTAGAACACACCATGACGACCTCTGTGGGAGATCTGATATGAGGAACACGACACGTGAAAGGGGGGCACAAGAACACATACCACCAGGGTTACCGACCACACCTGCGATGGTGCCAGCTAGCAGAGGAAGTCGTAGGAATGTCCAAATGGTGAATATAATGACATACCCATGACACCTGCAGTAGCCAATAGCCAAGGGGGTGATTGTGGGCTTGCCCCAAGAATCTTCTTACTCTCGTCGTACGCCCAAAAGCGACAGAGACTATAGCTCATTTGTCGCAACCAAGTACCTGTGATACCGTCAAAGAGGCCCCTGAAACCAGCTGTTCTGACAGTCTTCTTCATGGACTCGACCATGCGTTTATCGCCCGAGGCTTGTAGACGGACTTTGGTGAGATCGAGGGGGTGTGTGATAGATGCAGCTATGGTGGCTGCCACACCACCCAGATAAAATGGATATGGCTGTTTCTTCGTCGATAGACGGTTACTTGGGGTTACATCGGTGGCAGTCTGCGCAGGGAACTTTGTGGAAGACATCATGAACGAGGAGCGGCTATGACCCGAATTGGGGTCGTATAAAAGAGTGATTGCTCATTACGTAACCTAAAGCTGGAGGACGGCGTTGTTAGCCCAGGCTAGGCACCACTCGGGTAACTGTCGGCCCCTTGACCTGTCCACTCATGGACATGTTAACCGTTAACGATGCGCTACGAAGTTTGGTGAGCATCGCGAAATTTGGAGACATAAGTATACTATCAGTGTCCGAAGTAGACCATTCAACTCGCTTCCTTGACTGACATTGCGATGCGCTCTCGTAGTACCCCAGAGCAAAAACCCATTACGTTTAACGCCATTGTCTTCCCTGCTTTGCCAGCTTCGTGCCCCAAAATTCAACTTCTTTGAGTACTTACATAAATAGTATTGATATCCGCCAGCGGTGATGACAACTGCGCAGAATTCGCACTGACGAGTCAAGCTCTTCTGGTACATTACGGCTTTGTCGAGGCGTGTTCAATACAGCAATATATGTGACCCGACCAGTTAGCCTATTGTGGCATCCAGATGTCGATCTCGAAGCTGTCAGGTGGTGTACCCATGTTGTTCTAGTGGGCGAGCGACTTTGACGACGATGGATGTACGGAACTTGTCCTCGCCACGTCCGATTTGCCTGTGGGCGATCTGATGTTGCCATTTACAAAAGTGGGCCACGTCGCCTTGCGGACGTGTATGTCCGATGACATGTTATCGGTTCATCCCGCGGCCCGCATGACCGATCGATGTGCAGCTTTTTTCGTCGTCGCGGAAATTCAGCACGGCCTTTTCCCCCTGCACCCTCTGGAATCACTGGGCACAAAAAATGAACACAAACTTGCTTGATTGCCGGACCGAGGACCACTCCTCTGAAAACGGCTACAATGAATTGATTCACACAATACCATCGAGTATTGCAGGCGTGACAACATCAAGGAGTGCATGATGTCAGCAAACTCGCTGGGCTCAAGCACTCGTCCCTGGTTTCCATGGAAGGGACTCGGCCAAGGACATCACGCCGTTGTGTGCATATTTTTCGGTCATAATGTATTTAGCAGGCATGGTACATCTTGTCGACGGGAAATGTTGTGCAGGTCTTGATGGGTGCCACACACTAAAGCAACACTAAAGCAGGAGATTGAAACGGGTAGGTGGCGGTGACAGGGACCTCGACCAATGCTGACTCAGCATTGAGGGTTATGACAGCGCTGCCATACGGCTTGCTTTTTTATTTATACTTTCTCTCTGCGTCCCACCGAGTGTCCAAAGCGAAGACGGCTCCCTAACAAGATCACATTCTTGGACGTGTCGAGTATGTGCAGGACAATTTCATGTCCATTGTCAGAGGCATTGCATTCACAAAATTGACCGCATGTCCTCTGATTTCTTGGTTTGTATCCACTTTTAAGATCATGGGATGCACGTGTCACATAGCGTTTGCCCACAGACAGTATCAATTGTCACGGCACGATGTTTCAATGCAAGGTCATGTTTGGTGGAACGCCGTATAGGTATTGGGCCTTGTTCTGAGTGCTAAGAGGTGGAGATGCCGCGATTCGTACCGAGGACGAAGGCATGAGGGTAAATCACCATTTTGGCCCTCTACGTGTTCGCTTCGCTCGCCCTGTACTGGCTGTCCAGCTACGGCGAGTTGAGACAATCGTTTGAGATGTATGGCGTTCACCGTCTCGGTCTTTGTGGGGACGAGTCGAGTCAACGGGAAGTTTCTCGCCTGCTCATCCTTGTGGGAACTCTGCGGCTTCCTATTTGAGGGCTCGTGCTGAACTTCCTGTGTACTCGCTCGAACCCCCCAAAACCTGCTCAGCTGAGCGCAGCTTCGACGTCTTGCTCTCTGACGCCTCCCATGAATCGCACCAACCAGCTCAACAAACGCTTTCATGATGTACTCTACGGCAGAGTTCGCGTGGAACCTGTTAACTCCCGCATCTTCCTCGAGGCCGTTTCTGCCCAGGAGGATCCTGCAAAGTGCCTGGACTCTATTGTGTCGAGTCCAAGTGGGAAAGACGCCATAAAAAATGCTATGCGATTTGATCTTTCTCTGGCGTTCCTCAACGGTGGCGGAACGACCACCCTGGAATACTTCTTACGCGCCACAAACCTTGGTGGGGGCATACTAGACCATGTCCTCATCGCCATTGTGGAACCTCCGATTTTCTGGAACCCATTTGCGCTGGAGTTCAAGAAGGGGACGTTGACAGAGAAAGCTCAGCTTGTCTTCGCAAAGGTTTTGGACAGGCTCATTGTTGTTAAGGACAGTGACCCCACCCCGTACAGAAAGCTGGCAGAGGAGCCATCTGTCATCGACAGGCTGCTGGAATCCTCTCTGCACGACATACGGGAAGTTGCCCACCACATCAAGCATGTCCTCAGTACTTTTGCTTCGGGGAGTGTTCATGGCTCGCATGGCCCTGGCGGCCGGCACGACAACGACTTCCCTAATTTCCGTGATATTTCGATTCTTCCGACTGCGGACGAGATTCTCTGTACCCAGAATGCTTTTATCAGACCAGCATATGTCTTGGACGATCCTGATTCTTTGGAAACTCGCATTGCGGATTATTTAGACAACTCTTACCGTTTGCTCAGGGAAGATATGTTGTACCAAATGCGTGAAGAACTCCAGATAACAGAGAAGAAGCCTGGACAGCGTCGTGGTTTCCACATCCAGGGTCTCTCGATGATTGATGTATACACCGGCTCGCAGGATCGAGGCACGCGTTGGGGGCTCGTCCTTCAGTGTCAACGGGATTTCCAGCAACTCCAGACGCTGAAGGAGTTCCAAGATAGAAAGGAGTTTCTCACTGATGACCCTGCTGGGTCCAAGATTTTCAGAAACCAATCCCTCGCATGTCTCATCGCCGATGGAGACATCATATCCTTCGCTACCGTTTTCCGTGTCATCGATTTGCTCGCCAAGAGACCCCCCGAGGTTGTTCTACAGCTGGAAGGAGAAGCGAGCATATCTAAAGCACTCCTTCGTTTGAGCACGGCCAGACAGACCCAGTTGCTTCAGATAGATACCGCTTTATTCGCCTACGAACCAGTTTTGAAGGCACTCAAAAACATGCACGTCGTTCCGTTGTCGGAGGAGCTGTTGTTTTGGGAACCCGGAAAGCCGATTCAATCATCTCCAGTACAGTCTGAGCAAGTCGAGCGGATTCTCTCATCTGACCATCCTACGGGTTTCTGGGCAACTCTCATGTCCATCTTGGCGTCAGATTTCTCTAGGGATCTTCAGTCGGTGCTTGGGCTGCATAAACCAGTCAAACTCGACAAGTCTCAAGCCAATTCTTTGCTCGCTGGATTGCGCCAGCGCGTATCATTGATTCAAGGACCTCCAGGTGCGTTTTTATCCCTGAGCCGTAGGTGCGTTCTCATCCATTCCAGGTACGGGGAAGTCTTTCATTGGAGCTCTTCTCGCCAAAGCGATTCACGACCACACGTCTCAAACCATCCTTGTCGTATGTTACACAAACCACGCGCTAGACCAATTTCTAGAAGACCTTATTGGAATCGGTATCAGTGCTGAATCCATTGTTCGTATCGGTGGGCGCGCAAGTTCGAGCGTGCACCACCTTTCTCTTCAGTCGCAAGAACGCGTCAAACAGTCGCGTTCTGCCGCCGAATGGACGCTTATTGAACAAGCCAAGACCACGGGGAACTATCAGGTTGGACGTTTACAGGCATCGTTCCAAGCGCTTGTCAATGCCGATAAAGCAATTTCTTTGGATGACGTTCTCACCTACATAGAATTTGAGGAGCCAGATTATTGGGAAGCATTTCAGGTTCCGTCAGCACAGGACGGATTGCATATGGTTGATAGGAAAGGAAAACACATACAGCCAGACATGCTTATACGGCAGTGGGTGAATGGATGGGGTGCTGGTATCTTCAAGAATGCGCCAAACGTTGTTAGCGCAGCAAAGATTTGGAACATGGATCGATCTTCTCGTCAAGAATTATTCGTCAAATGGAAGGAGCAGATCTTGAGGGACCTCGTTGCGGACACGTGCAAAGTTGGCAGAGAGTATAACAACATCCAAGACGAACTGGCTCGTAGGTTCGGCGATTCTACCGTGGCGTTGTTGAAGCAAAAGAGGATAATTGGATGTACTACAACTGGGGCTGCAAAATACGCTGAAGATCTTGCTGCGGTCGGTCTCGACGTACTGCTGGTCGAAGAAGCCGGCGAGATCTTGGAAAGTCATATTTTGACGGCGTTGGGCGAAAAAACGAACCAGATGATTCTCATAGGCGACCATAAGTATGTTTTTGAGTTGCATCTCATCCTTTGCGTATTCATATCACATTCCAGACAACTCCGACCAAAAGTCAATAACTATCAGTTAACCGTCGAGAAGGGGGAAGGATATGACCTTAACCGATCGCTCTTCGAACGCCTTGTATTGAAAGGTTTCCCTCATCAGACTCTGACGACACAGCATCGAATGAGGCCCGAGATCTCTGCCTTCATTCGGGATTTGACCTATCCAGATCTAGTCGACAGCTCGAGTACACAAAACCGACCTAATATCCGCGGAGTTCAGTCGAACGTCATGTTCGTCAACCACGCTCGTCCGGAGGACAAAGAAGAAAACATCAAGGATCGCAAGGACGCAGGATCGTCGTCGTCGAAGCAGAATACATACGAAGTTGAAATGGTTCTCAAGATTGTGCGTTATCTAAAGCAGCAAGGGTACAAAAGCACGGATATGGTCGTTTTGACCCCATATCTTGGGCAACTGTCTAAACTCCGTTCTGCATTAAAGAGCGAAGATGACCCAGTTCTGAACGACCTGGACGCCAATGATCTACAAAAGGCTGGTTTACTAGGTCAGACGGGCCCGACAACTGGCAAACCCGGCATACGATTGGTGACCATTGGTAAGGTTTTTGTTGGTTACGATGTCGGGCACGTGTAATCACCTTGCAGACAACTACCAGGGTGAAGAGAGTAATATTGTCATTGCCAGTCTGACTCGATCGAATCCCGACAACAGCATCGGATTCATGTCCTCCCCTGAACGTCTCAATGTCCTTCTCTCTCGAGCACGGGATGGTTTGATTTTGATTGGAAATTCGAACACATTCCTCAACTCTAAATCTGAGACACGCGCTCCGCTTTGGAGGAAATTCTTTGATAAACTTCAAAAAGGCAGCTACGTCTATGAAGGATTCCCGATCAGATGTGAGAGACATCCAGCGAAGACCGCAATTCTTGCAAAGTCTGAGGAATTCAACGAACAAGCTCCTGACGGTGGATGTAATGAACCTTGGTAAGTATTCATCGAGACTTGCCTGTTCGATCTGTTTGACTGATCGCCTTGCTAGTGGCGTACTCTTGAAATGTCTCCACGCATGTCCAAAGAAATGCCACCCATCTCGATTGCCTGGCCAACCCGACGTTCATTCCTCTATGTTGTGTATGCAACAGTACCAGGATAAGTGTTCCGCGGGTGTACATACTCTGTCTTGGAAGTGTCATCGGGGGCGTCCCGCGACATGTACCTCGTGTGATCGTCTAAACAAGCAGCTAGAGAAACAGGCCAAATTGGACATGAAGGCAAAGGAGGAGCGAGAGAAGGCCCAACGCGAACATGATGCCAAGATGATGGAACTCCAGGCGAAGCTACAATTTCAGCAAGAGGCGCTACAGGACGCCCAGGTTCAAAAGGATAGGGTAGATGAGATTAAGCAGCTAGAGAAGGAGATCCAGGAAGCAAAGCAAAAGGTCATAGATGCTGACAACGCAACAAAAGAGGCCGCTGCGAAAGCAAAGAAGTCTGCCCAGGACGCATCCCAAGCTCCCTCGGTCAATCTTACACCGTCCACGTCTAACATTACGTCCAATGCCGCGCCCGCTCCTCATTCTCCTGCGTTTCCGTCAGCTGCTAGAGACAAATGGGAGAACCTGAAGCGAGTCGACGGGGTGACCAACGACGCCATCGACAAAATCATGGGTATGACTGGCCTTGAACAAGTTAAAGAGCAAATATTACGTATCAAGGGCAGTCTCGACACGATGCGCCGGCAGGGTGTACCTATCAACAAAGAGCGCATTAATCTCGTGCTACTTGGAAACCCGGGAACTGGTGTGTCAGCTCGTGACAAATGATGACAGAGCTGAAGTGCCGACTTTTTGTCTCAGGAAAAACCACGGTTGCGAGGCTCTATGCAGAATTCCTCGAATCCATACAAGCGCTCCCAGGAAACGCGTTCTTGGAGACAACAGGTTCCAAACTCGCCTTTGAAGGGGTACAGGGCGCACAAAAGCTAGTCGACGACGCGTTGAAAGCCGGCGGTGGCGCCATCTTTATTGACGAAGCTTATCAACTTGTGAGCGAACACGGTCAATCAGGCAAAAACGTTTTGGATTTCCTCCTAGCCGAGATGGAGAACAGGGTCGGCACGCTCGTGTTCATCCTCGCCGGATACACGAAGGAGATGGAAAAGTTCTTTTCCCACAACCCAGGCCTGCCGAGTCGGGTGCCCTACCAACTCACCTTTGCGGATTACACCGATCAAGAGTTGTTGTCAATGTTCGGGGACCTTATCAACAAACGGTACAATGGTCGGATGAAAGTTGAAGATCAGCTCAACGGCCTCTACGCCCGCATCGCCATCAAGCGTCTGGGTCGTGGAAGAGGCAGGCCTGGATTCGGGAATGCCCGAGCCCTGCAAAACATGTTCGCCAAGATCTGTGAACGCCTGGCTACACGTGTCGAAAAGGATCGTCAATCAGGCATGCCGACGGATGATTTCCAGTTGACGAAGGAAGATTTAATCGGGCCGGATCCCTCGCAAGTGCTGCCGAACAGCGCACCCTGGGCGAAACTGCAGGGAATGATTGGTTTAGAATCTGTGAAGGAATCTGTACGCAACTTTTTCGCGCTCTTGGAAACCAACTATGAGCGGGAGCTGGCAGAGAAAGAGCCTATACAATTCTCTCTCAATAGGGTGTTTCTCGGTTCGCCGGGGACTGGAAAAACGACGGTCGCGAAGCTGTATGGCCAGGTTCTGGCTGACCTCGGTATGTTGAGCAATGGAGAAGGTGAGCCAATGCTGCATGATTCTATGTATTGCAGCGCCATGAAATGAGCTTACAGTGGTTATAAAAAATCCGGCCGACTTCGTGGGCGCCCATTTAGGAGAGTCGGAGAAGAACACAAAGGCAATTTTGGAGAGCACACGAGGCAAGGTTCTTGTCATCGACGAGGTCTGTTTTCAAGTGTTGCTATAGCGGAACAATGAGAGTTAGACTGACGGCTGTTCAAGGCATATATGTTGTATAGCAAGAACGGGTTGGATCCATACAAGACTGCCGTTATCGATACAATGGTTGCCGAGATACAGAGCGTGCCTGGTGAAGACCGTTGTGTTCTTCTTCTCGGGTACAAGGAACAGATGGAGGAGATGTTCCAGGTAATGTCTGATTGCCGCCCGAGTCGTTTGCACTCTGCTTATCACACATTCTCAGAACGTCAATCCTGGGCTTGCGCGACGATTTGCGATCGAGAATGCTTTCAACTTTGAGGACTTTACCGAACCTCAGTTGATGAAAATCCTCGATTACAAGCTCAAAGACCAAGATTTATCTGCTACGGATGATGCCAAGCAAGTTGCGCGCGAGCTTCTCAGTCGCATGAAAAACCGCCCAAACTTTGGCAACGCAGGAGAGGTTGAAAATTTGTTGGGTCAAGCCAAGGCTCGGTATCAGAAGCGTATGACCTCCGTCCCCGCTTCCCAGAGGATGGACGTCGTGTTCGAGCCTCAGGACATTGACCCAGATTTTGACCGGGGCCAAAACGCATCTTCGAATCTCGCAAAGATGTTTGCGGACGTTGTGGGTTGCGACGAAGTTATAAAGAAGCTCGACGGGTACCAAAAAATTGCTCGTGCAATGAAAGAGAAAGGCCTCGACATGCGTACGCAGATCCCGAGCAATTTCGTCTTCAAAGGGCCACCAGGTCAGTGGTCACCGAATCGAGTATCTGTATGTTACTCATGGGTGACAGGGACCGGAAAGACGACGACGGCAAGAAAGCTTGGTCAGGTGTACTACGACATGGGTTTCCTAGCCTCCAAGGACGTAGTTGAATGTTCGGCGACCGATTTAGTCGGACAGTACGTTGGGCACACGGGGCCGAAGACGAAAGGGGTGTTCGAGAAGGCTCTAGGCAAGGTGCTCTTTATAGACGAGGCCTACCGACTGAGTGAGGGCCACTTCGCGAAGGAAGCGATGGACGAGATCGTGGGCTTAATGACGCACGAACGATTCATGAACAAATTGGTCATCATCCTGGCTGGCTACGACAACGAGATGAACCAGCTGTTGGCCGTCAACCCTGGTCTCTCCAGCCGCTTCTCCGAGGAAATTCTCTTCCAGAACATGACCTCGGAGCAGTGTCTAGAGCTTCTCGACAAGGAACTGCGCAAGACTCAGATCATTGTTCCCGAGCTCAGCGACAAAAACTCAGAGATTTACCTCGAGTTGCAAGACGCAATCGCCCAGATGTCTAAACTTCCATCTTGGGGAAATGGGCGTGACGTCAAGACGCTCGGAAAGAGACTGATTCAAAAAGCCTTCCGTAACATGGCTGACGGCGGAAACTCGGCGTCACTCTCGGGAGCAGAAGCGCTGGGCGTCACGAGGCAGATGCTCCAGGAGCAGCTCGGTCGGCAAAGGGCGGCTCGAACCATGCGTCCGTCCGGGGCTCTGCCCACGGCAAGTATGGACGGACCAGCGCCAACGCCTCCCTCCACGTCTACGTCGACCAATCAAGCGTCCAAGAGTGCTCCACCGCCACCACCACCAAACTCAGCGCCGAAACAAAAAGGTCCGAAGAAAGCATCCAAGGCAGACCCGCCTGCCAAACAACCCCCCTCCAAACGTTCTCAAAAGGGAAAGGCTGCTCAAGGTAGCGACGATAAACCCCGGAATTACAGAGTTGCGCAACGAGATGCCGGGGTTTCCGACGCCGTTTGGGATCAGCTTCAGGCAGACATTGCTGCAGAGGCGGCGGCGAAGAAGAAGGCGCAAGAGGAAGAGCAGCATCTAAAAGAGGAGGCCAAGAAAGCAGAGCAGCGGATGCAAGCTGCGCGAAGGCGGACGGCTGAACTAGAACGTGCCATGGCGGCGGCCAAGGACAATGTTGAGAAAGAGAGAAAAGGCGACTAGAAGAAGCCCGCCGTCGTGAAGCCGAGGTGAAAGCGGCTAGGGAAAGAGCGGAAGCCGAGTTGAAGAGGAAGCAGAAAGAAGAGGAGGAAAAGAGGAAAAGGGAGTTGGAGATACAGCAAAGACTGGATCACATGGGAGTTTGTCCGATGGGATACCAATGGATCAAGCAGGGAGAAGGATACAGATGTGCGGGAGGTTCACACTTCCTTTCGCATGGCCAGCTTGGCACGAGATACTACTAAGCCATGCAGATTATTTCTGAGTAGCATTATTGTTTTTGAACGTCAACCAGCTGCATTTTCAGCCATCATCATGTACTTAAATCAAGCAAAGGCGAAATACGGGATCCTTGAATTATTACCGGGATTGGACATGGAGAAGACGAGGAAGTGTTTGTTATGTTGTCACAGCCCCTGAGAATCACTTACATCCCGCGGCGTAATACAACGGCTCTTTGTTGACAGTGGCGGTGTCCAACTAGTGCATCGTGTCGGCAACGTTTTGCTGTGCACAATGTGGATTCTCGCGAGCGCCTCGAACATCCTCCATCACCTCGACAGATTCCATGAACCCCACCCGAGCCACCAAGCTGAAAAAGCGATTCCTTGATGTTTTATCTGGCTCAGTCAAACTAGACCCTCGTGGCGCTCCTCTTTTCCTAGAAGGGCTCTGCGCCCAAGATGACCCGGTACTGTGCTTGGGGGCGATCACCGACAGCGCTCACGGTCTTCCATCCCTTCAGTCCGCAATGCAATATGACTTGTCCGTACAATTCATGAGTGGATTAGGCTCCACTGTTCTCGAGCATCTCCTCAAAGCTTCCGAAGTGGGCGGTGACGCCCTCGACAATTTGTTGTTCCAATTGGTGGAGCCACCAATTTTTTGGGGCGCCTTCGTTCGCGCTTTCCAGCAGGGCGCGTTGAGTGAAGATGCTCAATTGGTCTTTGCTAGAACGCTCTCTCGGCTTCTCACATTACAAGGGAGAGACACTTCTCCCTACCGAAATATTGCAGCCCAACCTGCCGTCCAAGAACGCCTCGACACTTCACCCAAGCATGAAATCAGAGAAATGGGTCATCTCATCAAACACGTCCTTTCTAGTTCTACGACAACACGTGATGCCATCTATGGTCCTGGTGGGCGTCATGATAATGATTTTGCAGACTTCCGAGACATTGCCATCGTCCCCACCGCTGACGAAATCCTGTGTCAGAAACCCTCCTTCCTTCGCACCGCATTCCTCGACGAGCCAGATGCATCCGAGAATCCTGTCCAAGATTACTTGGACAATACTTTTCGCTTGCTCCGTGAGGACATGGTTTACGATATCCGCCAAGAAGTGCAGTCATTTTTGCAGAAGAACGGAAAGCGGCGTGGTTTCCTTGTTGACAGTGTATCTATGGTCGGTATCCATACTGGGGAGAATCGTAAAACTCGCTGGGGCATTGAGCTGCAATGTAACGAGGACCTTCGCCAGCTTAAGAATATGAAGGATGAAGAAGCTAGACTGAAATTCCTTACACGGGATCCCCAAGGATCGAAAATTCTGAGGCACCAGTCTCTATTTTGTCTCGTTTCTGGAAAAGATATAATCGGGTTTGGGACGGTGGCCCGTGTGGAGGAACTCCTTTCCAAGAAACCTCCTGTGATCGTCCTTCAATTAGATGGTGACGCTAACGTCAGAAAGACCCTAGCTTCTCTCCGCACAACTCAGAGCGTACAACTTATCCAGATCAACTCTGCCGTGTTTTCTTTTGAGCCCGTTCTCTCCACCCTTAAGACATGTTCTGTTCCTCTCTCCAAAGAGATTTTGTTTTGGAATTCAGAGTCGTCACTAGAACCTTCGTCGAGCAATCCGTCCTTAAGCAAAATAGCCAATGCGCTCACCTCCGATCATTCCATGGAGCTCAATACTTTACTGAGTCTCCCCACATCCACTCGTCTCGACGAGGCTCAAGCAAGATCCCTAGTTTCAGGATTTCAGCAACGTGTATCGTTGATTCAAGGGCCACCCGGTCGGTTCAATCATCGTACTTTGCTCGGTTTACCTATTCTCTTTGCAGGCACCGGCAAGTCGTTCATCGGTGCTATTCTTACAAAGGCAATACATGACAAAACCGGGAAGACGATACTCGTCGTTTGTTATACGAACCATGCACTCGATCAGTTTATCTGCGACCTTCTCAAGTATGGCATACCTGAGAAATCAATCGTCCGCCTCGGTGGTCGCCCAAACCCCTCAACAGATCATCTATCTATCCACAAGCAGCCGCGTGGACGGCCTCAGCATGACTGGGGTACAATCGACACGTTAAAACACGACGCTTCACAACACGAAAATAAACTCCGCGTCAACTTCAACGCACTACTAGACACCGATGACAGCAACCTGTTGAAACATCTAGAACTCAATCACAGCGAGTTTTCTGAAGCATTCTACGTCCCAGTGGAGACCGAAGACGGGATGACACGCGTTGGTCCGAACGGGCAAGATATCGATCAAAAGTACCTCTTCTCGCGTTGGGTACTGGGCCAGAACGCTGGCATATTAAACAAGGAAGCGCATGTGCAAGCATCAGCTCACGTTTGGGGAATGTCCCGTTCTTCCCGTCGAGATCTGTTGAACAAATGGCGACAGGAAATCGCCTCTGAAAAGTTACAGCTGATAAGCGATCATGGTAGGGAGTACAACAGGCTTCAAGACGACCTCCAGCGAGAATTTGCAAGTTCGACTGTGTCCATTCTACGCCAGAAGAGGATCATTACTTGTACGACCACTGGAGCAGCAATGTATGCCAAGACGATAGCACAAGCTGCGCCTGGAGTACTCCTTGTGGAAGAAGCATGCGAGATCCTCGAATCTCACATTTTAACTGCGTTATCGTCCGAAATTAAGCAGAT